>CAJPEX010002866.1:0-34302 GCA_905338405.1 Notodromas monacha
TCGGTGTCGAGGACTGCAGTTATTTGCCTCGGTGTCGCGAGGCTGATGCTCGTCAGTGTGTCGACTGGAGCCCTCGGGGCAACTTCCAGAGGTTCTTCGAGATACTGTATTTTAAACGAAAACGAGAAGAAGAAAAAAAAAAGGATATTGTATATTGGTGTTGGTGATGAGTTCTGGTTTAGCTGAAGTCTCGAAATATTTAATTTTTTTTTTTGGAGTGTTTTGAGATTACTAACGAGTTATTTTTCGTATAGAACCCAAATGGAAGCGTTGGAGAGGCATTTCAAAACTTTTTCCTGCGTTCTTTTTTTTACAGTACTGTATTTTCAAAGTGCTCGAAAAATCTTGGTGAACGTAAATTGTAATTTTAATGCTTGAAATGGTTTAGATTAGGTTCAGTTTGTTGACTGGAGCCTTCGGGGCAACTTCCGGAGTTTCTTCAAAAACGAGAATAAGAATTAAAAAAAATGACTGGTGTTAAAGTGGGGTTCTGCTTAAGCTGAAGTCTCGAAATGCTTAAATTATATTTTCGGAGTGTTTTGAGATTACTGACGAGTTATTTTTCGTATAGAACCCAAATGGAAACGTTAGAAAGGCATTTCAAAATATTTTTGAGTTATTTTTTACAGTACAGTATTTTCAAAGTGCTCGAAAAATCTTGGGTGAACGTAAATTGTAATTTTAATCCTTGAAATGGTTTAGATTAGGTTCAGTTTGTTGACTGGGGCCCTCGGGGCAACTTCCAGAGTTTCTTTGAAGTACCGTATTTAAAAAAATTGATAATAAGAATTTAAAAAAAGGACTGGTGTAGGTGATGAGTTCTGCTTTAGCTGAAGTCTCGAAATATTTATATTATATCTTTGGGAGTGTTTTGAGATCACTGACGAGTTATTTTTCGCATAGAACCCAAATGGAAGCGTTAGGAAGGCATTTCAAAATTTTTTCCTGCGTTCTTTTTTTACAGTATTTTCAAAGTGCTCGAAAAATCTTGGGTGAACGTAAATTGTAATTTTAATGCTTGAAATGGTTTAGATTAGGTTCAGTATGTTGACTGCAGCCCTCGGGGCAACTTCCAGAGTTTTTTTAATACTGTATTTTAAACAAAACCAGAATACGAATTTTAAAAAAATACCTGGTGTTAGTGATGGGTTCTGCTTAAGCTGAAGTCTCGAAATATAAAAAAAATTTTTGGGAGTGTTTTGAGATTACTGACGAGTTATTTTTCGTATAGAACCCAAATGGAACCGTTAGAAAGGCATTTCAACTTTTTTTCTTGCGTTTTTTTTTTAATTTTCAAAGTGCTCGAAAAATCTTGGGTGAAAGTAAATAATCATTTTAATGCTTGAAATGGTTTTGATTAGCTTCAGTATGTTGACTGCAGCCCTCGGGGCAACTTCCAGAGCTTCTTTGAAGTACCGTATTTTAAACAAAAACGAGAAGAATAATTTTAAAAACAAGGACTGATGTGTTGGTGATTAGTTCTGCTTTAAGTGAAGTCTCGAAATATTTAAATTATATTTTTGGGAGTGTTTTGAGATTATTAACGAGGTTCTTTTCAGATTGAACCCGAATGGAATCGTTCGAAAGGGATTTAAAATATTTATTCTGCGTTATTTTTTTATTATTGAAGTGCTCGAAAAATCTTGAGTGAGCGTAAATTATTATTTTAATGCTTGAAATGGTTGAGATTAGGTTCAGTATGTTGACTGAAGCCCTCGGGGCAACTTCCAAAAGTTCTAGGCATTTTGAAATATTTTAACCAAGGATACAAATATTAAAAAAGGTTATCTATATATGTGTTATCGATATTTTTTTTTTAGCTGGAGTCTTGAAATGTTTTGGATACATTTTGGAGAGTGTTCCCAAATTTTTTATTCAATTTTTTGCCATCGAACCCGAATAAAAGCGTTGGAAAGGCATTTTAAAAATGCACCTCATCTTCGAAAGTGCTCTAAATTTTTTTTAACGTTAATTATCATTTTATTATTTAGATTGGTTTTGTTTCGCTTCAGTGTTTCGAATGGGACCCTCGGGGCAATACTTCCGGAAATTTCTGCTCTTCAAAATAGTTTTTTAAACGTCGAGAAAGAAGGACTTTAATGGTGCAACCTGTGAGTTATTTTCAGCCGAAGACTTGAAATATCTTGACAAGATTTTCATCAGTGTTCTGAATATTTATATTTTCGATGAGGCGAAATGAAAGACATTTTGAAAATGTTTTTCGGCTTTTGAGTTACCATCCTGAGGGTTTAAATTGTAATCATCGCTCTCAATTTTTAGTATGGGTTTTGATTCTCTTCTGTGTGACAATTTTATTCAAATAAGCAACTTTCAGGTTCGAGAAGTTCAAATACAGTACTTCGACAAAGAATGTGAAAATTAGAAAAGTTTTTAAAGATGTCAATGGTAAATTATATTTGTCTAAACACTCTGAAGTCATAAAATATTCTAGGTAGATTTTTGAGATTGTTGTGATAATTTATATGGTTTTTTAGTTTATCTTTTTTAATAGTTCAGGATCATTATGAGGACAGTTAAACAATGGAATCTGTGTTTACTTATTTTTCGAATTTCAAATTTAGTTCTTTCTCAAGTTCTCTTCCAAAGTTTTGTTTCTGTGATGTTTCATTAGACAAGTGTTGTAAAAATATAACGCTAATAACGGAGATATCTTGCAGAATTATTCGTATCACCTTTCAAAATTGCAGAATATCTTCTCAAAGTAATTTTGCATCAAGGAAAAATGAAAATTTGGAAAAAAGTGATAAAACTCCATTCATCATTAAACTTCAAATTTATTAAAATGTCAGCAGTCTCCATTTTTTTCCTTTTTAATACCCCTTTACGAGATTCTTGCGTATCGTTGTTCATGTGAGAAATTTGAATTTTTTTTTTACCTAAACATAGAGGAAAAATTTGAGCTTAACAAAATATTTTTCATTATCCAGGTTTTTGTTCGCAATAATGCTCGAGGGGAAGATGCGGCTTTTCTTGTGCATGTTAGCGGTGAGCGCTGTGGGAGCGACATCTACTGAGAAGAGGCATTCCGGAGAAGACAACGACATCTATATCGACGATCACGCGAGTCTCGTCCGTTCTGGTCCAGCAGTAAGTCAATAATTTCCAGTTTTGCAAATACGTTATGACTGAGCTTGAGTATTTTCGGTTTTGGTTTCACGCACGCAGACTCTGGAACTAGTGTTACAGCAAAGCATTTTCAGAGTTTAAAGGTTTTAATTTAGTCAAAATTTGGAAAATTAAGTTTTACCTCATTTTCGCGTATTTTTTTTTAAGTCGGCTGAGCACTAGCACTATTTTTGTGTGGGTCTGAATTTCTGCACATTTCATTTAAAATTCCCTCGGCCCTGGCGTGGAAACAGTTTTTGCGCTCAATAAAAGTTTTCTATACTTTGTATTTCCCCGTATTTAAATTTTTACAGTTTTGTTCTGAGAGGTTTTTTTGAGGTACAGTAGTAAAAAAATAGCTTAAAATCTATAAATGTTTTATTTGTGCAAAAAGGATTTTTGAACACTGGAAAAATACAAATACTGTATCATGTAGAGTTTGTTGTTAAATAAATTATTTTCCAGTAAAAACGAAGTTAACCAGTAGAAAAAATGTATGTATCATTTTTTTTTACAAAAGCAGCTAATTTCAATTTTAAGGTAAAATTTTCAATTTTTAAAAATGTATCTATCGTTTTTTTTACAAAGGCAGCTAATTTCAATTTTAAGGTATTCCTTAAATTCTTAGAACAATAAGCAATGCTTCAGAATTGTTTCCCTCGCTGAGAGAAGAAAAAGTAGGGCACCATTTTTATTTTTAAATGTGAAAACGTTTATAAAATTTATTCATGAAAACTAAACTATTTCAGGAATGTGTCAATAAACAATTTTGAAAACTATTTCAGAAAATTGTGGTGAAGTCTTTTCAACAAACAAACGAAATTGTTTATTGCTGAAACCTTCGTATTTTTAATTTTACCAGCAAAAAAAAAAGTATTGATTGGTTCAGTATCTGAGAAAATAATTACAAGAGTAACTATGGAAAATCGGGATGAAAATAATTTTTGCACTGATGACATTTTACTGTACAGTACTGTAACAAGATTTTTTTTTCGACTGCGTCTATCGATTCTTTGAACAGGACCTTCAGGAAATATTGCCAGGATAAAAAATGCGTTATGGCTGCATTTTTCGTGAACGGAATAATCAACTGCATATTTTTAAAATCAGAATTCTGAAGAATACGCTGATGGACCTTCGCAATACGCCATCGCTTACGAGCCCCCGAGGTACAACTACAACTGGGCAGTGAACGACGACTATTCCAGCAACTACCAGCAAGTGGAAGAGGCCCGGGACGGGGAGCGAACCCACGGGTCCTACCGGGTGCTGCAACCCGACGGGGTTTACAGGACTGTGGTCTACAACGTCGACGGGGACCAGGGTTTCAACGCGGATGTCCGCTATCAAAGGGACTCTCATCACAACAGGGCTAAAGCCTATCGCCAAGAGTATGAAGAACAAAGTGGTTCCGAAGAAGCGCACGAAGGGGAAGGTTTGTCCAATTACATTTTTTTTTTTTCATAAATTGTAATTCGATTTTTCCTGAATTTGTATGATGTTTTTTAAATATATATATATACTGTACTATACTTATTATATTCCTGCTTTATGTGTGGAAATTTCAAAGTTTTCGGAAGGAAAATACTGTACTCGAAACGATTCGCGCAGAAAATATAAAATGCAGAAATCACTACCAAGAGTAAATCTAATTCCGTTTCAAATTAATACGAATTTTATCTTCATTGTTGCTTTTTTAAAATTATAATGCATTGTGTCTGATTGTGTTTTTTAAATCATTTGACACAGTCTGATCTTGACAAAGAATTATAGATTAAGCGATATTTCAAAATTTTTGAAATTAAATAATGAGAAATAATTTTCAATTGAAATTTTGTTGCCTGAAGGGGTTCACTTTGAGATATTTTGTGGACAAACGAATTGCGCGATTTCTTGAAGACAAATTATGGAAAACCAGTTTTCAAAGCCAAAGTTTCACCTAGATTTAATCTCTTTGTAACAAACTTGAATTTGGACTCAAATATTTTTCTCACATTGAGATTTCCCTAAGGATACCTTTTTCAAAAATTCGACTTTATATCTCCAAGCCTGTTTTATTTTTTATGATTAGCTGAATCTGATTATTTTATTGTGAAATAAAGTTTCCAAGCATCATAACAAATTATATCTGCAGAATAATATTCAGTGACCAAGTTTTTGAGCGAAAATACAATTTTCTTTCAGAAGTGTATAGTTTTGAATCCATTTATTGATTCCCTCTGTTGCTTCATTTTGAATATTACAGTATTTTGAATCAGATTTTTTGCGCATTTTGTTGACTTTTTTGATAGAAACAACTTTGAGCAAAATTCAAACATTATAATACAGTACCTGAAATTGAACCTGCAAAAATCACTACAAAATTTATCTGTTTTTTTAATCGATAAATCCTTATTGGAAGAATTTCTAGACAATTTTTCTGTACTGCGTTTCTGAGAAAATTTTGTTGACATAAAAAATGTGTCAAAGTGGAATTTTTTCTGTATTTAAATGTCCCTCCTAACGGTCCTCGTAACAAAGGGTTCGACAGTGGGACGGTAAACGGCGAAAGAGGTTGAGAGGTCGACCGTTTCTTGTGTTGAAACGTCTGATGAAAGGTAGGAACGGTCCTAGTGCCAGATCTGTCAGCTTCTTCCCTTCTTTTGTCCCTGCGGAAGACCCTAACATAGAATACTTCACTATTGATGATGCTGTTGCCAAGCCAGAAACATCTGTGCCATCCAGCAAGGATGCTGATGAACCAGTTCTTGGCCAAGAAGAAACCACAGAAGAAGATGATGTGAGGGAAAAGGACAGTGACAAGGATGATGTTGAAGTTGATTCAGATGATGATTCAGATGAGAATGAAATCAAAATCATAGAATTGGATGGACCCCCAGAGGGATACAAGAGCAACAACAACAACAACAACAACAATAAGAGACCAGTGGTCATCAAGCGCGTTGTTCCTTTGAGCCCATCCCTGTTCCAGTTTTACAAAGAAAAGTTGCCTGTGCTTGACTTCAGGAGTTTGCAATTTGGTCCAGCTGTGGCCCAACAACTGCAACAGGCCCAGGTTGAGCAACAGTCAGGTGCACCAAAGATCAAGCGACAAAATCAGGCTGTTGTGACACAGGGAAGGAACAGGTTCAACAGGGACGTTTTGCCTGTGCAAGGAGTCCCTGGTTTCCCACAATTTGAGGCACAACAACCACAACAACAACAGCAACAAGTGCCTCAATTTGCTCTGCAACAGCAGCAATTCCAACTGCTTCAACAGCAGCTGAGACAACAGCAACGGTTCCCACAATTGCAGCAAGGTCCTTTCAGGGTCCCACCTCAAGTTGCTGCTCAGTTCAGACAACCCTTTGGAGTCCCTTTCAACCCACAGGTTCGTCCAGTGACCCCAGCAAAGAGTGAGAAGAATGACAAGAATGAGAAGACTGAAAGTGTGAACTCAATTTCTGAGAATGACGAACAAATTGAGGTGAAGACTGTGGACTCTATCCAAGAGGTAATCAAGGCAATAAGGGAACAAGAAGAGAAGGAGGCTGCTGAAGAAGCTGCCAATCCACCATCTTTCACTCAGCAGCAATTGGCATTGTTCAGACCTGGTGCCAACCAGCCTGCCTTTGGATTCAATCCTTTCCTACAACAGCCACAAGTTTTGCCTCAAGTTAATTTCAGGAACCCTGCAAACTTTCCATCTCAGTTTGCGGCAAATGCTGCCTTTATAGGACAACAACAACAACAGCAACAACAGGTGCAACAACAACGACAGCAACAACAGCAGCAGCAGCAAATTCAGCAACAACAACAACAGCAGCAGCAGCAAATTCAGCAACAGCTGACCCAAGCCCTGCTGAGACAACAAGTGCAGCCCACCAGAAATCGCCGACCTGCTGCTGTCAGTGCTGTTACCCAAAGACCTGTAAGGTCTCAAAACCGTCCAAGGTAAGAAAACTATTCTTGTGGGAAATTGAAATTCATTCAATATATATTCACAGTGCCTAATTTGTGCAATTGAAGTTATTGAAAATAACTAATAATACTGAATAATACTAATATTGAAAATATTAGAGGGCCAGTTTCTTTATTCAAAAGGAATAGCCGCATAATGACTCAGAAGTTCTGAAAGTCTTCCAGCTTGCGTTTTGCCTTGTCACTTTTCCATTTGCTTGCCACTTCTAGGTCTGCTTGTGTCCTTTGTGCTGCCAAATTGAGCGTTTGTAGCAGTAGCAAGATCGCATTTCAAGAAAATGTTCTTGGCAATTGTTATTCTCCAATGTATCTGCTTTGAATTGGGAATGCCTGGTGGATATAGGTCTAGAAATCAGCAGATGAAGAATTCCTTGATGTCCATGCATTTTTAAAGGCGGCGAATTTCGAGCTTGAATCAAATGCTGAAATTGTTCTCTTTTCCCACCATCTGTAGACCGAATGGAAACCAGCGTCCGGTACGACAGACCTCGTCTTCATTCCCTCTCAACCTGTCGGCGATTCGGAATCTGTTCAACCGCCAATCGTCAAACTCGGCCGTGAGAGCCCAGAGATCAGCACCAACTGTCCAAAGTTTACTGCCAAAGGCGACGTTGGATGAGCAATTGGCCGCTCTTGAAATCCCCAGCAAACAATTGCCACTCCAGAGGGCGCGCGGCAGGAACGTGCGAACTGTCGCTTCACTCCTAGAGGGCACTAATAACAACAAGCCCTCCCCCAGTCGGCGCCACCTGGTGGCTCTTTGAGGCTTGATGGGTTCTTGGAGTCGAGGGTTTCACTAAACCTGAGAATTCCTCATTTTTTCAATTGATAGAGCTTGTTTTTTCCCTCATTTTGGAACATTGGATCGAAGTGTCATGAGTTAAGGTGATGAAGTGTAAAAGAAGTTACCAATGAAGATCCTGTGCCCGCGTTGTTGTTGAAAATTCTGTTCGAAGTTGCGATGTTTTTTTTGTTTTTGGAAATGAAATCTGGTTGGAATACTCGTGAAGTTTTTTTAAAAAGTTAATCTCAGTCTTGTTTTGGTTCTTTTAGCTAAGTGTGTATTTGTTCTGTAAATGTGCCGTTCATCAATGTGACGGTTTCTCGCTATTCGGTCTGATACTTCGGAGCATAGGTATAGATTATCACGCTGACGCAAGAACTCAACGTCAGCACCGCTTGTGCAGCCAGTGAGATAAATACAGTGTTCTAAGTATGGATATGGATTTACTCTGATGGAGACTCAATCTGTCAAATTTTCAAAGATTTCTTGCGTGAGAATGCATTTGAAACTTGGACGCTATGTTCGAGTGAATGAATTACTGTACATCCTCCACCGTGAGAGGAGTTGCTTTTAGTCTACTCACAGAATTTATCGCGATGGGTTAACTAATGTAAACTAGCGCCCGAAAACGTTCGGAATACCGGTAGATTTTCCGCGATTGCGAGTCTTACAGTGAGATGTATTTTGGGAAGTTGTAGATTCACGTTGTTTTCAGCCAGTGTGATCTTAAATTTTCAAGTGAAATTTTGTTTCAGTCGTTTCGCGCATTTCGGAGATGGCGACAGTGGAGGAGTTATTATTAAAGGCGACGGAGAAATATCCCAGTACTATCGTTGAGAAGCAGCTGGAACTATCGTATGATGTTGGAAACCTTGCAGCCGTTGATCCGAATCCAATCGAATTAAAGGATTTCAGGCAAGTCATGAGACGCTATTGTTTTCTTGAAGTGCGTTCGCTTTCAAATCTGCATTGTAAAGTCCTGTGGAACGTCACGGTCTTCTGTTGTTGACAAAACTTCCAGAGCCGACCCAGATGTGTTCTTGCGGAATATCGCCCGCGATAACATCCAACTCTTGGTTAATAAAATCTGGGAGTACCCGACCGAGACGGATGAAAACGAGTTGGTGCTCTTGAAGCTTCCTGAAGGAACCTCCATCATCCCAAGATTCCAACCCATTCCGAAGCCGAAAGCTCCTACGAAATGGGAGAAATATGCCAAAGAAAAGGGTATTCAGAAGAGAAAGAAGGCCAAGTTGGTGTGGGACGAGGAGTTGAAGGTTTGTTTACTTCGCTTGTTTCCAACTCTTCCCGTTACCTGATTTTTCAAAGCCTTCCGTTCATTGAAAACAGCGAATTCCGATTTTCGGTTCTGATTCCCAAAACTGTGAAGACTAATTGTTCGACGAAGTCCAGATGTTATTCGCGAAATGCTTCTTCGCAACTTATGATAAATGTTCTAATTTTTGAAAACATGCTTTCATATTTTGAAAATTTTTCGTTGGGTGCTTCCTCCGTGCCATCAGATGAGCATTTTGTGTTAGTCGACTATTAAGACGCATGGAACCTTGCCGATTAATTCTTTTCTTGACATTTTGCAGAAATGGCTTCCCAGATTTGGTTACAAGAAGGTTGCTGCCGATAAAGAGAAAAACTGGGTTAGGGAAATTCCAGTCAATGTGGATCCATTGCAAGACCAGTTCTCTAAAGCCAAGGAGAACAAGAAAGAACGCATTGCGAAGAACGAGCTTCAACGTTTGCGGAACATCGCGAAAGCAAACAAGATCGATCTTCCTTCAGTTGGTGTCACTCCGGTTCCTGATCTGAGCAGCAACGAACGCCGGGATCTCTCTAGTGTATGAATAATTGAATTATCTATCCATTTTCACGAAATGAACCACTTTTGCTCGCTTCTTTTTAGTTGAAGAAGTCGATTCCGGTTGTGCGAACAGCCAATGCATCTGTAGGCGTTTTTACCAAGGATTTACCGAAGGAAAAAAAACGAAAGGGTGGTCCTGGAAAGAAACGGAAGTTCGAACCGATGTTCCTTGATTCGGAAACGGAGAAGAAGCGATGTTTAGATATTTTGGAAAAGGTCAAGAACAAGAAACCCGTGATTGATGTCAATGTTGCCGTGAACCAAGAAGCTACCGCCGAACACCTTCAGTAAGGATGCATGTTGCCATTCTGAAAATCTACATTTTATTGTTGAATTTTCTTTTTGACCTTACAATTAAGAACAGACGAAGAATTTTATAGAAAGAGGAAGTTTTTATGCATTGAAGTGTGAATATTGTATGTAAGAAACGGTGTCGGATCCACCTGAGAGACAAGATCCTTTAGAGTCCACCCAAATATTCGTTTGAGATCTTGATTTCGCTCGACTTTTTTGTTGTTAACGAAACTTCAAGATGATTGATGGATCAAGTCTGATCACAACCGTGATTTTTCTGCGAATGTATTGCTCGAAAATGTCGGGTGGATGTAGTTCTTCGTGAAATATGACGCACAAAAGCTGCGCCGAACATAAATTTTGTCCAATGGTTCAATATTGAATTACCGAATTGATGATCATTCAATCGTTTCTTTTTCTTTACAGGAATGCTGCCGAAAAACGAGCTGGACGAAGGAAGAAAGGCAGCAAGAAAACTAGCCAAGGAGCCCCGAAGCACGTTAACATGAAGAAAGCGGTGAAAAAAGCGAGAGTGATCCTGGCTGGCAAAAATGCTAAAGGGAAACGTGGAAAGAAATAGTTTCAATGTGTTTTCTTTTTCTTTCCGAAGCATTCAACTGAAAAAAATGATTTTTGAAATTCGGCTTGGAAATGGTCCGCTTTTCAAATGTTTGCCACGATGTTTGTCGAAGCGTAAGAAATGCTTGTTGATTGTGATGGAAATCTGCGGTTACCATTTATTCCTCTTTTTGATTTTCCTTCGTTGAATGAAATTCATGTGTTCTTCTGAAAATTCAAATTCGAGTAGCGTTGAAGCTAAAATAAAATTACGGCATGAGCCTGAATTTGAGACGCGCTTAACGTTTTGGTTCCATCAAGACGGAAATACGTCTCCTATCATGTGTTTTCAAAAACTCTTTATGATCGATCGACAATTATGTGCATTTTATCAATATTTCTTCGAACAGCTGAGGTGAGCTTGCACAAGAAAATGTAATGGGTAAAAATATGACATCCATTTCACGAGGAAAGAAATGTTCGAAGAATAAAATAAACGAAGTGCGTCACATATTTTCGTGAATAAGTTTTTGATTTGTTTGAGGTTAAACTGTATTCGTCAGTTCTGGAAAAATCATAAGATTCTCTATTTTTATCTTTCGTGGAAATCGTGCCTTCTCATTTTTCAGAAATCACTTAGTGTCTCAGGTTTTGACGGCGATGTCAATTGTCGCCGCAATATCCAGGAATGGGATTCTTCGCGTGTCTAGACCAATCCCTGGTGTTCATGCCCTAAAAGGTGTTCTTCATCCGAGTTGTGTTGGTGCGAAGAAGTTTTCAACCGACAGTTGGATTCAATGGCAAAGTGGAGTTTTTCGAAGTTTGTCAGAATCTACTTTGGTCACGGAGTGTCAAAGTGCACTCATTGGACTTCATCAAGTTACCGGTTTACCGTGGTGGGCGACGATTGTTGTGTCAACTCTTGCTATTCGAATGGTTGCGACGTTTCCTTTGAAAGTTTATCAGGTCAGATTCACTCACGTGACTTGTGCCATTATTTGTCTCGATTTTTGAGACCTGTCCCCATTCTTTATGTTCGTTTGGAGTGTTATTTCCGAGTCAAACCTCCGTAATTTAGATATTTCAGTTGATTTTCCCCTGGTCGATTCCCTCATGTCCAATACAATGTAGGCCTCCTGAACTAAATACACTGAGTCAGACCTCCATTAGTCGAATTTTTATGGCATATTTGTTTCTAAATTGGGGCTAAAACCTGTATAAAAAAAGCGAAAACATGTGTAATTATGCTCTCCACAAGCAAGTAGGCATTTATGCAGATGGGAAATCGCTGTGATGTTTGAAAAACTAAAATAATTTACCCAGAAAATAGTTTCAATTGATTAACATGCCGAACAAATTCTTGGAATTGAGAATTTTCTGGTTCAAACAACTTTTGAAATCCCTTCAAATTTGTCTTGGACAGGTACAATTGCAAGGTAGGGCTAAGCAAAAACGGAAGCTGTCAACTCAAAATTTTCCTTTCAATGAATTTATTTAATATTATCATACTTATTTCTGGTGCAAGTGTTTGTTGAAGAGAGTCAATGCCTGTGTTGATGGTCATGGAGAAGTTTTTTCATAGTCAAGTGCTCATGTTATTTTTTAATATTATTTCTGAAGGCCCATTTCCTTGCTGTTATAAAACCTGTATCAAGAGTTTATGGAGCTAACAGAAACTAATGTATGACTCCATTGACAGAGTTTTGAAAACATGTTCAAGTAAGTAACACCTATGAAGTTACAATGAAAATTTTCCAAGTGGCAGTCTTATTTAGGCTGATAATTCGATTTTCAGCCTTCGGCCTTCCTTCAGAAACATTGGCAGTATTTTGGTGTGCAGAATAATGAAAGTACAGTATCCCTATTTCCCACCTACAGCATTCCCGTTTTGATGGACCCCAGTAGGGAATGAGAATATCGTTACCCATGCCGTCGTTTTCATATAATATTGCAATTCAGTTTTCTGACTGCAATATTTTTGCAACTTTATGCACAGGGAATTTTTTTCGGCTTGGGACATGATTATTTTAAAGCAACAGAATTGAGAACTTTCTGGTTCAAACAACTTTTGAAATCCCTTCAAATTTGTCTTGGAGAGGTACTTTTACAAGGTAGGGCTAGGCAAAAAGAAAGCTGTCAACTCAAAATTTTCCTTTCAATGAATTTTTTTAATATTCTCATACTTCTTTCTGGTGCAAGTGTTTGTTGAAGAATGTCAATGCCTGTGTTGATGGTCATGGAGAAGTTTTTTCAAAGTCAAGTGCTCATGTTTTTTTAATATATTATTTCTAAAGGCCCATTTCCTTGCTGTTATAAAACCTGTATCAAGAGCTTATGGAGCTAACAGAAACTAATGTATAACTCCATTGACAGAGTTTTGAAAACCTGTTCAAGTAAGTAACACCTATGAAGTTACAATGAAAATTTTCCAAGTGGCAGTCTTATTTAGGCTGATAATTCGATTTTCAGCCTTCGGCCTTCCTTCAGAAACATTGGCAGTATTTTGGTGTGCAGAATAATGAAAGTATCCCTATTTCCCACCTACAGCATTCCCGTTTTGATGGACCCCAGTAGGGAATGAGAATAAAAAAAATTTGGAACTTGGACTTCATTTGTAGTTGAGTAAAGTACTTGTTAGTTTCCCCACCGTGGGAGTTTATGTCAACGGCCATACCACGTTGAAAGCACCCGTTCTCGTTCGATCACGGCAGTTAAGCAACGTTGGGCCCGGTTAGTACTTGGATGGGAGACCGCCTGGGAACACCGGGTGCTGTTGACTTTTGCAATTCGATTTTCAGCCTTTGGCCTTCCTTCAGAAACATTGGCAGTATTTTGGTGTGCAGAATAATGAAAGTATCCCTATTTCCCACCTACAGCATTCCCGTTTTGATGGACCCCAGTAGGGAATGAGAATAAGAAAAATTTGGAACTTGGACTTCATTTGTAGTTGAGTAAAGTACTTGTTAGTTTCCCCACCGTGCAAGTGTATGTCAACGGCCATACTACGTTGAAAGCACCCGTTCTCGTTCGATCACGGCAGTTAAGCAACGTTGGGCCCGGTTAGTACTTGGATGGGAGACCGCCTGGGAACACCGGGTGCTGTTGACTTTTGCCGCGGTTTTCAGTGAAGTTCGCATATATCCATAGCAATGGGTACGGCAGCAAAAGTATATTATAACGTTAAGTCAAAAGACTGACGTTATAAAAACGTTGAAATACGTGTCCCTTAAAAAAAGCCGAACCCTGTACTAATAAAATTTCGTTGTCTTAATAGTACAGTACATGAAAGCCATTCAGAAACTAATTAATTTCTTCAACTTTCGTTTGAGCCTGAATTTATTTCTCCGATTTGGAAGTATTTCTTCATCAGATATCAAGAAGTTCCTTAGAATATGTAATTTCTATTTTTGGAGGGGCCCGTTTATATTTTGCATGTGGATAATTCAAGAGTATGAAAACAAAATTTGAATTAAATTGGAATGCGCTGCACAATCAAAACTGTCCCTTGAATGTAACTTACATGTATGGAAGTTACGATTTATCATGCAGTTTATTGATGAACAAACGATTCTCGTAATCATTTCATTTAAACTAAAACATTTGTGCCGTTTGGTTCGTTGATTTAGAGCTTTTTTGTTCAAATTGAATTCTGGTTGAATTATAAATCAAGTAAAATGAATAAATTCCTCTTGATTAACTCGTTTTTTTCTGTTTAGACTCGTGTCTTGGCTCGGTATGAAAACCTTGGTCCCGAAATCCAATCCCTTAGCGAAGAACTCCGGAAAGAAACCGCCGTAGCTATCAAGAAATTTGGATGGGACAAAAAGCACGCCTTCAAAGTTTTCAATAAATCCGTGAGTTGACAAGATCCTACCTTTTTTTTTTAGTTCTGGACAGCTCATGTTGATTTCGACACGATTCTCTTCGCAGTTGAAAACGCAGATTTACAAGTTGGTTGTGCGGGATAATTGCCACCCGATGAAGGGCACCGTGTTGGTGTGGGTACAGATTCCCTTGTGGGTTTCAGTCTCTGTTGCTTGGAGGAACCTGGCTTTTGGGATGCCCGTGGGGTCTTTGGGTAAGTCTGAGAAACTCAAAACAATGTGTCTCTGAAAAATAGATCACGTATAATTTTTTTCCACCAAATTCATTGATGGGACCTACAAAAAAACCATGATTAAAAGAAAAATCAGATGCATTAATATTAATGGCAATAGAAAAAACTTTTTAAGTATTCTGCTGGGAGTTGAAAAATGTTGTGTGCAAATATTTCTTGCCAAGATTTGTTGTAGGAAATCTTGATACAGTACAATGTTTACAAAGCAATGGGGACCTGGAAACAAGTTGCTTTGATGATTAATATGTTGTACAGAAATTAAAGAAAAAATTGTTCTTTTGAAGCAAGAACTGTAATAAATTTAAGTACTTAATTGTCTTAATTTCCAAGAAAGTTCGAAGATTATCTCAAACGTCTTCAACATGTTTCATCTCCTTAATCTCTTCGTTGTTCTTTACTTGACAACCTATTAGTTTTTTTTAGTCATTTTCGTTTTGGTTAATTTAGGGGTTAGCATGACGTTTCCCCTTGAGAACAGCGCTAAGTTTTGTTTGTAAGAATGTCTCTCTATTTGCAAACAGTTTTGAAATGCATTTTTACCTGTTGATTCAATGGTTCACAGAAGCCAAGGCCAATATGGTCTCCCTCAGCCATGGAGGTGCCATGTGGTTCCCAAATCTTGTGGATGTGGATCACTCCTTCTTTCTGCCGGTGGCATTTGGACTGATCAATTTGATCATCCTCGAGGTGCGCTAAATTTCTAAATATATATATTTTTACAAATATTGACTGCTTTCTTCATGGATTTATATGTGCAAAATCAGGTGGAAACGGGTGGTCGGAAATCAGTGACTCCCTTGCAAAAACTCGGCAAGGGTGTCGGTCGAATTATGGCTATCGTCATGGTTCCTGTTGCTGCCATGATGCCATCCGTGAGTTTCTTGTTTAAAATGTTCGGTTTAACGAGTTGAGCCCCGGGTTTTCATCGAAAATTGATCCAATTTCAGTGCGTTACTTTGTATTGGGCGACATCTAGTCTAGCGGCTTTGATGCAAAATGTTGTGATAAAATATCCGCAAGTGAGGAGGGCGCTGGGTGTACCGAAGACGCCGTCAGAAAGCGAAACTCCGTTCAAAGACGTTTGGAATGGTTTGATGAAACCGTTCAATCCGCAAAATTTGGATCGTTAGCATTTTCTTCTCTTGAAGGTGAGTTATGGAATTTTATCGCTTTGCATGGAATCTGACAACTTCACGATCTGTTCAGTACTTCGGAGTTCTGAGATCAGATCGAGTAATTTCCGAGCATAAGTCCCAGCAGCAGTATGTGGACTTGAAGATACTCAGGGATAGAATCCATAAAACCGTACTCGTTCACGCATCAATGGAACGGTTCTTGTGTATGTTTGAAATTACGCACTTATTTCTGAGGCAGTATTTACCTTGAGTAAAGACTACATTACAGCACGAACGGCATGTGCTGGAAATAATTTAATACCAGTTGACCTATTATAATAAAACGTATTCATTTTGTCAGGAAAACAATATACTTAATTAATTCGTCATGTACAGTGAAAAAGTGTTTTTGAATAAATGTGGAAAAGACAAAAAGGAAAAATGTGCTCTGGTTTTGAATTAAATCACAGAAGAGAAACTTTTATTGATGAAAACATGAAATCATCGGGCTAGTTTTAAAATTTCAATCCAAATACTTCCGTAATTTCTTCCCTCTTTCTCAACGAAAATCACAGAATCTTTTGAAAATGGTTCAAAATTTTTTTCTGAAGTTTTATTTTGACTTTTTTACATTATAACCTATTTTTGACAAGTGAAAAAATGACCTGCATCGCAGTAAATGCGGTTTCGTTCTTAAGAAAAAAATAGCATCAAACTAGATCGAATGCTACGAAGACTGCTTCGTTAGTGTTTTCAAAAATCATGTACGCTTTATATAGGGTTTTTTCTGATTATAGTGATATTTAGCTGGAGTTAATTGGAGGCAAATTATTTTCCCGAGTTTCTCACTGCAGTCAAATTCAAACTTCGGCGCAACTGCAGGTGCGAGTTAATTATCTTTCTATATATACATAGGGATGACTCAAAAGTTTGTCAAAAGAAGTTGTTTGTGTACCGTGCCCAAAGTTTCTAGTCCCAAAGGGCTCTAAAACAGTGTGAAATCAATTACTTGGTAATGTACAATGTACATTCTTATCATTAGTTATGTAATAATAAGTTATTTCTGTCTCCTTATTCTGCAGTTTTTATTCCTTCGCCACGTCGATTTGAAGCATGGCCTTGGTTTTTTGTTGAAGATTTTCATCCAGTTGACAGGCGATTTTTATCGCACCGATTTAGATTTTCCAATAAAATCACGAACGAAAATATCTTTGAGATTGAAACCCGTTTATGTACTTTCTCAGATCTGAAACATTTCTCAAAGATTAAATTTGCAAGTATTTTCGATTTCAGGTGCCACTTCGCGTGAAATTTCATAAAATGCGCAAGTGTGGCTATGTAAGAACATATTCTGAGGTCTGTTATAATTACAATGCAGCAATTAAAATATATTTTCTCTGTGAATATAATGCGAAATTTATTGCATGCAAAACGAATCAACCGTGAGCATCACAAGACTTGAAAATTGCAAATGAACTCTCACCCTCGTGTATAATTCATTTTTTACATATTGTAGATGATATTGCCTGTATGAAAATTTCCTTAAAGAAGCCCAAACATTTTCAATCGTTTTTGCGTCACATGAGACATTTAAAATGGGTACCCCGTTCAACGAAAATAATTCATGCCAGAGCTACGTTCGTTGTATGATATGTTCGTACTATGAACTACGATTTCCCATAAATTCGCGTGGGAAATCGTTTAATTCGTTCCACAAAAAAATCAAAAATGGGGGGGGGGGGGGGTTTAATGTTGAACACTTTTATTATGGTTTATGGAAAATTAATAAAATTGCGAAAAAAATCATACCCAAATAACTCTGTGAGAATAAACATTCTCGTGTTACAGAAAATAAAAACGCAAGTCTAATGGGGATTCCAAAACAAAACCAAAAATTCTCGAAAACATCCACTTGAGGAAGTGTGAAGTGCAGCTTCAATGCATGAAGTCTTCTGAAAAAAAGTGGTTGAAAAAAAGGATTTCAAATCGATTTACAGTTTTTTTTTAAATGTATTGTGTTTAAAAATTTTGGTCGATTGCTATGAACAATCGTTTGATGCTGATGAATCTTGGGTTTGTAAAAATTTTCAGAAAACGTTTTCAACGAGCGCAACCTGAAAATTTGCATTTATGACCGCTGGGAAGGGATTTGCGATTTTTTAGAACTTATGAAGCCCCCCTCGTATCTCAAACTCAACAAATCTTTCAAAAATTAATCGCTGATGAATTTACAAAAGTTTTTTTTCGATATATACGACGAAATTTTGAGTTTTCGTCTTGTATAAAAACCTTTCTTCTGCCACTCGATATCATCAGTCGATTGAAGTTTCCATAAGTGCTAACATTATGAGGGACTCCGGGACGAAAGCCTTGATTTTCCTGCTTCTCTCAGGTGAGGATTATTCTTCATTTATTCAAATCTCTACAGTGAAGGGTATGGGTTGAAAATTATTCTCGCTTATGTCAAAAGCTAATGTTTTTTGTTTCTCCCAATTTTCCGCAAATGGATGCTGAATACTAGACTTTTGTATTCGCTGTATTCCAAAATTTGATATTTTCCAGTTTGACAACGTCATTTGTGATAGTGTTTGACAATGTTTGTAAATAAAACAATTTTTGTAATAAAAAAAATGATATGCGCATGCTGAAGTCTGAATTTGAGGTCGCAATTTCCACGTGTGTTGACCGGGATAAAATTTAAAAAATAAGAAAAACTCAGATTCAATTACTATTCAAACTTATTTGTGTATAATCTGTATATCATTGAATTCAAATTCAGCAAAATCCAAGCGTTTGTTATCATTGACATTCGTAATTGCTCCACATTTCAGGCATGTTTTGAAATTTAAAAAAACCTCGCAAAATCATTCCAATTCCGGAGAATCGAAATACCACAATAAATTTCACGAAAGTGATCAAAGGGTAAATTTCCGGAAATTTATCTGAATCTCAGTCATGTGCGGAAATTCATTTTCCATATTTAAAAAGTTAGAGAGTTTTATGATAATCGTCGAAAATGTTCTCTTACAAATAAGGCCTCTTACTGTTGATTGACACTGTGCAGAACCTCGAGAAATTTTTGAGATCAAAGAAAAAAGACCTTTCTTAATTTTTGTGGTGGATTATGGCAGAAGTGCGGGTAATTATTTCGACTCATCATGCTCGTAATCATTGATGTTTTTCGCTTGATGTATTTTCTCTTAAAAAAAAAAAGGTCCTTAGTGGTGACCTAAACTCAGGCGCAAAAAGCGGGGATGCCTTTGATCAGGATTACGTAGGTGTTCGGTGCTTTCGTGCTGCGGTTCGCGGTCACGAAGTTGTCGCTGTAGAGCTTCAAACGGGAACCATATCCCAGAGTTAGTTTCCGGTCCTGTTCACAAGATGTCGCAGGAACAAGAAGACCTGATCGTCTTACTCCGCGAATCCGCGCATCACTTGGCCGAAGCCGTCATCTTGTTCAACAACACCCTGGACTCGATGGTCAATGCTACTATCCACAATGACACCCGAGCCAAAAGGTCCCCGAAAGATGCCAGTGATGGCACTTCTTCTTCGTCTTCGGAAGAGCTGGAAGAAGAAAAGGCTATTTACAATGCCGGGGTCCAGAAGATTGCGAAAAACCCAGTGGGTCACATGGTGGAACCCAAGTCCGCGGAAAAGGTTGTTCGAAGGAGGAACAAGAGGGAAGATCATCACGGAGAACCGTTTGAGTTCTCCTTCCTTTCCAACGTGTTGAACTTGATGGGGGATAATGTGAAGCAGATGCATGACCTAGTCAAACTATTCAACAGGTATATAAAATATTGACCGATACAAAAAGAAATTTGGTACTTTCGACAATTTGTTGGGATGAGAAAGTGACTCACAGAAAAAAACCCACAGTTTTGAGCGTCAAATGCATAAATAAGAGCAAGTTTTGACGTAAAACTTTGAATTTCTTTTAAAGAATTGAGTTAAATGAGATAACAATGGTTTATGAAATTTTTCAAAGAATCGAGGAATTTTTTTTAAGAATTTAGGTAAATTAAATAAAAGGGACATACTCTTCCTGTTTTTTAAATTTGTGAATTTAAGAAAGTTATGGGAATAGATTTTTCAAGATTACTTGCGTTTCAACGTCACAATTTCATACAGAAAACTTTCAAAAATACTCAGTTTGTTAGGCTTAATTTGGTCCTTTTTTGGAAGTGTCTGGAACAGATCAAGTATTTATCAAGTGTAACTTGAGGGAAATTCATCTTGCACTCGACCAAAGATCTGCAGAAAATATTGCACCCATTAGTTTAGTTATATGCAGGGGTGCTCTTTGTGTAAAACCCTTGTGAATTTCTTTTTTGCATCTGGTTCTTGAAATAATCCACGTTTTTTTATGCTAATACCCATATGGGCTGAATTTATGGGTTAGTGTTGCAAAACTGAATTTTCTGTGATTCAATTGCATAATCCCATTTGACAAATCTTTTATTTTGAAATATAAAAATCATCTATGCACCAAGCTTTTTTTTTTTAATCAAAAACATTAATTTGTCAATATCGTGAGCGTTAATATTCCACAGCATGCATTTTTATCCCTTTTTATTTAATTCTTAACTCGAATTTTCCGAAAGCACCGTGAAAAACGGGAAACCCAGGCAAAAGCGTCAGGCCTTTATGCCCTCTGTTGGCCTGGGGGCAATTGAAAAACTCATGGATGGCCTCAACATGGCCGCGGGCGGTGGCATGATGAACCCAACTGAGCGTGAGAAGGAGAATATTCGAAGGGGTTACAAGGATGCTCTGGCCCAAGTGGGTCGGATAGTCCCACGAGAGACAAATCCTGCACCAGCACCCAGGTTGCCGGCTGATAATAGAGTGGAATCCGAGGAACCCACGGATGGGGAGACCAGGAGAAGACGACCCACGGGAAGACCTGCTTCTCGCAGGCGTTCAAAGTCGGATAGTAGGATGAGACAACAGCGCAGGAACAGGTATGTGTTTATTTGAGCGCGGAACACAAATGAGCTTTCCTTGCTCATATACAACCTGAGCACCATAAACAATTAAGTGAAGTCCACCTGAATAATGATGGAATTGATCCAAATCTGTACAGGGAAGTCAATTATTACAAGTACAGTATTGTACAGTACAGTACTGTCAAACATCCTTTAGTCAAACTCAGAGAGACCCACAGAAGAATTTACTTAGAAAGTTTCCAAGCTTGAGAAACCACTATTTTTGGTAAAGAAAAATGGAGAGTTTATTACAAACTTTTTTTCTTGAAAACTTATTTAGCTGGAGATTTTGAGTCATCCTTGCATGAATTTAAAGGTTGGCAAGACTTTTGATAACTGCAAGTTTTGTTGGTCAAAACGTCTGTTTATTTGCAAAGAATTGATGGAATGCACAAACATTCAGCTGATATATATGCTCTGAACACAAATGCTTAATAAATGGATATGAAGACAAATTTATTTCAAGTTGAACTCAAAGGGACCCACAAAAATGGGCTTTGAGAGTTTCAAAGTTTTAAGGAAGCAAGTTTTTTTTTTCAATTGTGGAAAATGAAAAATCATGCAGCAGTGAAAAGTTGGTGCCATTTCATTTGTCATCAAACTGCTGCTGGACAAAAGGGTTGATTGGATCCTGAACTTGTATGCAAGGGTACATTTGTCCAATTAGCCACCCACTTGCTTTTGTAAAGCATCAAGTTAAAATTTTATCGCAATTCACCTTCCTGGGGAATTCATCCTTAGAATAATAGCCCAAAGGCCTCAACAATTTGAGTAATAGAGGTTTGAGGGGGAAGTTCTCAAGGTAATTCTGCAAAGGGTCTAAAAATATTACTTGTGGGAGTTTTCAACCATAGGATATTTGATACACCAATGTCCAACTGTAATTTAAAGCTGAAGAAGAACTGTGGTGATTCTTGATCTCCCAAAAGATTACCAAATATGAGTATATTTAAGGTGCATCCATTCTTGGATTCCTTTAAAATTTATTTATTCAATTCTTGATTACTGTGTCAGAAAAATGTGTCTTCTCCAGCTAACAAACACCCTTGTCCAGTGGCTATCTAAACATTCATTCAAAAAAGTTTCCCTCTGGAAAGCATTAAAATTGTCTCTGAGAAGCAACATGTACACCTTAAAAATGTTTCCAGCTATCAAACATGTCCATAGAAGAATGTTTGTGTTTCTTAGCCAAGATCCCTTTGTACATTTGATTTTAATGATATAGGATATCAGCAGAATATCCTGGAGTGAAGAGAACACAATCAGTAATGTAATAAAGTTTTTATCTGTTACAAAAAAGTATGGTGGGAACCACACTTTCCCACAGAAACTTCAGTCTCTTTTATATTATTGGTTTTCATGCTGTATATTTTCCAAAACAGGATTCATTATCCAGAGTAATAAAATCAGTGGCAGTATAAGTAAAAAAGTATTGGATAAAGTGCCCATATACTATTAAATTTTCAAGGTCTTGTAGAATAGTAATGCTGTTTCAAAAAGCAAGGTTTCCATTTAAAGTTGTGTACATTACATGACCTAATTAGATTTGAGGCCCCTTGAATTTCCTGCTCCAAGTCTTCCAGTAAGCAATAATTGAAATTGCCAAAATTATTGTTTTCCTCCATGAATATAAGTTCAAGAATCAATTCTGCTCAATTTCAGTCATACAAAAGATTGCATTATTCACCAGTAATTTGCAGTGAAAATCTTAACAAAAGTGTTCATCTTTAATTACGCTAGTGTACTTCTCTGTGTTCTGATACATTATCAATTATAATAACATTCTTTCAAAAATCCTGGCAAAATAATTGTCGCGTTCTTGTGGACTCCTCACTCTCATATAATACAGGTTAGGTTTGATTTTAAATCGCTTTAGAACGCAAAGGCGCCACCAAAATCGGAGTAGCCGTCGTTATTCTGACAACAGAGATCAGCAGGAAGAGGAAAATCGGCCACGTCGTAAAAAATATAGAGGCGATGACGAAGAAGAAGGAGGAAATGCTGGCGAAGAAGATGAAGGCCCTGCTGTTGAAGAAGATGAAGGCACTGATGGTGAAACGGGCCGGGATCGTCTTCGAAGCAGAAAGTAACCTGGATGATGTCATTTCGAAAAACTGCTGAACGTCTTTGACTGTGCGAAAATATATGCGTGAATTATGAACTGCAACTTGTTGTATTCATGTTATTATACATTAGTATAGCAACAACAACAAAATACATTGGGGTGATGAAACAATTGATAATCCGTCCCAGCTTTGATTTAGTTCAACCTTTGATTTAGTTCCCCTGATTTAGTGCCACAAATTTCCCCAACACAGATCTCCCTCCATTATGTTCTTATAAAGGGGAACCCCGATTTAGTGCCAACTCACGTAGTGCCACAAGAAATATCTGTCCTGTTTTTAAAAAATTGGGCAGAAATTGAAGTAATCTAGGCATTTTCCAAGGATATCATTTAATTATAATACTTTTGACTGAGAATTACTGTATTTACTGGAGTACCAAGTGCACCTTTTTTCTGGAATTTCAGAAGAAAAGAAGGGGTGCACGTCATGAGCTGGTACAAATTTTTCAAGAAGTTTTAGAAATTTGTATGTGCATTATACTTAATCATAATGGAGACATTTGGAAAAAAAGTGACAAGAAGACTGTTTTGTACTGAAAAAGTTGAAAATTGGTCAGATTTTTGTTAAATTCATGCCTAAAGTCAAACTTTTTGTTTCTATTTTCAAAATTTTGTGGTTTTAGATTTACTAAAAAGTGGGGTGCGAGTCATACTCAGGGATAAGATTTTAGCCAAATTTCCAACTAAAAAAACCCTGTGCGCGCCTTACTCAAGGGCGTGTGGTACTCAAGTAAATACGGTACATCCCCATGCTGACATAAAACTTTGGATCAGTGGGAAAAATCTATTTTTGAATTGATATTATTGCAATTTTTTGCATGTTACCCTTGCTAATTGAATGCAGAAAAAAGTGGAAGCTTTTGCAGAAAGGGTTTGTCATATTGACATGAATGTAGAACTATATATGCTGTATTTTTTTAAAGTGTGTTTTTTTCAAAATTTTGAATCTGAATAATAATGACATGCTCAACTCTCATGGTGCAGTATATAGTTGCTAATGCAGATGTTTGTGACTGCTGCAGCGAAAATGCTTTGAAATCATTTGTAAATCGCCAATGTTACAGCATCAAACTTCAAGTTTCATTCAACAACCAACAGCAGCAAAATTGCATTTGGTAACTTCAGGTTCAAAACAAGCTCTGGTGTACAAAATTTTCAAACTTTCGCATAATATACATCAGGATCGCATTTGCAGAGAATTTTCAACTCATTCAAATTTGAACACTATAGAAATAAGACGATGTTTATATACATCAAAGTATAAAATTTACATGCTGAGATTTCTAGTCTTTTCATCCAATAGAAAATTTTCTTGCGAAATAAAAATAAACTCCCTGGAAGCAATTTTTTTTGCTTCAAGTGATGACGAAAAAAATGATCAAAAGAAAAATAGTCAAGATCTGCAGAATTTCTGTTGTTTGCCGACGAAGAGTTTTTTTTTCTTCTGACGACTCGACTTTAGTTTGATTTTGTAAAAATTGTTGTTCTATGCACAACTCAGGCAAGGAAGTATCACAATGCGATTTTATTTTATTTTTGATGATCTTTTGTGTCACTTGGGCTTGCGACGTTTTCCATCGACATTCAGGACTCTGCGAAGGCCGTAGAACTGGTTGAATGCGTCGTCAAACTGCGAGAATTGAGCATCTGAAAAATATGAAACCGAATGTCAATTATAAATTTGGGAAAATAAATATTAATACACTCTTTAAATGCTAAGAGGGGTTACACGTTTCCGCGCGGACTCGTTTTGGGGCGGACTCGAAATAATAAAAAATCCCCACCCCCAGGGATTAAAAATTGTTTTTCTCCTGTTCGCTAGTTCCAATCAAGAGGCTAGGCAGAAACCTTCTGAATGTCACCCCTAATTTCTATGCACTTTCCAGCTCTTTTGATCCATACCTTGAAACAGACCTTGAAATGTTCAATTGTTCAATTTGGAAGCTTCCCCTTAGCAACAGTAATAAGCTGATCCGTGCGGAACCGTGTAACCCCTGGTATATACTGTACATTATGCGAGGGTTCTAACAAAAGTTCTCGGAGTAGCAATGAAAATGGCATACAATTGAGCTGAAAAAAATTTATTCTCTAGCCAAAAAATATTCTTTGGCACACACAAAAAATCAGCCCGGTTTGACAATTTTTAAAGATTTTTTTGCAAAATTCAGGAGTAGCAATGAAAATGGCATACAATTAAGCTGAAAAAAATTTATTCTCTAGCCAAAAAATATTCTTTGGCACACACAAAAAATCAGCCCGGTTTGACAATTTTTAAAGATTTTTTTGCAAAATTCATCCAAATAGAGTTTTGCTCTCCACTCAAAAAAATGAGGCGCCCTTTTTGTTGTAGCCCAGCTTTCCCCTCAGAATTTTTGAAATCAACTTGGCATTCGTTCTAAGGGTTGCCTCCAGGTCATTCAAGGCAATTCCGCCATTTTCATCAACAGCCGCCTTCAGTAAGGGCCCCCTATCGGAATCCCTTAGAGCGACATCTATACCCACGAACTAAGAAATACTTTAGTCTGATCAGTTTACCCACCCAAGCTTGTCTAGCAGGAAGTTGGCTATCTTGATCGGAGGAGATGCGGAGAGGACCCGGACATTGGGACTTCACTTCGCTCTTGACCTTTGATGAGCTGACATTAATTTTTATTGTGTGCAATCTCTGACTTGACTTTGTGTGTGTGTTCCTGCCATCTGAACGGAGTCACCGTGAATAAAGACTCTGTGTAAAACTGTGCCCTGGCGGAAGACTTTATTACGAATCCTTACTGGGGGCTCGTCCAGCTTTTTGCCGATCCAGCCAGTGGCACTGAGATGGTACGGAACACGGAGAATTCAAGAGCTGCGGCACTTCCATACGTGCCACCCGCACCCGTGTCAGATACACCAGCGCCCCCGGGCAATGCTGAAACCGAATCCACGGACCACGGGACTCCAGCCACATCGCGGAGCCATCCGCCCCCGACATCCACGCCCGGTACGTGTAGTTCATGGGACAGCGTTCCGCTGCCCACGTTGCAATACTTGTCTGAGGCATACCGTCTTGGAGCTCCAACTGGCGCAGACCGACAGGCGTACGTCTCTCTCCTGGAACAAAACATGATCCCGGCGTCACTAGCGCAGGGCTGGATTCCACCACCAGGATGGCATCTTTGCCCTCTGGACCTGCAGATCGCCACATGGTCACCTGTTCATCACCAGGAGATCATTGTCGCCCACCCGCCAGCTACGCCCCAGCCACCGGTATTCCCCTCCTATCGTCAACCAGGCAAACCGCAATTGTCCGACATGCCCCGTCAACGGGACAACAAATTGTTCGAGGACTACGCGGATCACCTACGCCGACTTCCAGCAATCAACAATGTGACGGCAGACATGAAGGTATGGTGCTTGCTGAACAAAACCCACAGCCTCGTCAGGGAAACCGCATCAATCTTGTACGGACGCGGTACCGTGGACTTCAAGGACCTCGTTGCAGCAATCGCCCTGTCCCACCCCACCCCACACCTCGATCGCTTGGACCGGTTCCGGCTACTTTGCCCGCAAAATGGCAAAAGCTACGTCAGCTTTGGGGGACGACTGGAGCATACGTTCGATTCCTTTTTGGCTCCTCCACAGCAAACCGTTTCAACCGACTGTATCTGGCACAAGATGCTTATCGAGCAGCTTATCCTAGCAACCCCAACCGGACTGCAGGACGAGTTAAGACGGAAATGGATCGATAACCGCAACTGGACCTGGGCGGAAGCTGTGACCGAGGCCGAGAGATACAGGCTCCATCACCACGCAACCACCCGCGGTGGAACCAGTTCGCAACCATCTTCCAAGCAGCCGTCAAACAACCCTCGACCGCAGCGACAATGGTGCGAGGCACATCAGGCGCACGTGAGGCATTCCCCCCAGGAGTGCCAAATTCTCCTCCGGCAGCAGGCTCTATCGCAACCACAGAACACCAAAGCGACCGCATCAACGGGGCAACAGCGCACGGGGCAGAGCAGCACAAATCATCCTGCTCCTAATCAAGAGCAGCATTGCTTCCACTGCCAAGCTCCGGGGCATATAGCCAAATACTGCCCACTCGCGCTTCAGGGAAACGGACGTCCGCCACAGTGAACGCGGCACACTGTGTGGATAGCGATCTCGCCGCACCTCCACCAATCATCCTGCCACTCCAGGTTAGAGACGTTGTAATTCCTGCCCTAGTCGATACAGGTGCATCCCACGCCTTTATAGCCCAGCACCTCGTTGAGTCCCTTAAGCTCACCCCCCGACCCTGCTCGGTTCAATCATCCTGCCACTCCAGGTTAGAGACGTTGTAATTCCTGCCCTAGTCGATACAGGTGCATCCCACGCCTTTATAGCCCAGCACCTCGTTGAGTCCCTTAAGCTCACCCCCCGACCCTGCTCGGTTCACGTGTTAACGGCTCTCACTCCCGAGTCAGCCAAAGTAGTTCAGCAGGTCGTACTTGAGTTTGTCTTTCGCGGTTTGCAATATTCCATTCCTTTCTTAATACTCCCTCATCTCTCAGATCCCCCGATCTTGCTCGGCCGTACTGCGCTTCGCCATTTCCCTCTCGCGCTGACAATAGACGGCGATCGTGCGTTCGTCGGATTTCAACGCAGCATCCAGAATTGCGCGGCTCCCACCCTCGCGATCGGTGAAGGTATTTCATTTATCGACGGCGAGACTCGAGAACGTGAACAGATCACCGCCTTGCTGGTGCGCCACGCAGACCTGTTTCATCAGTGGTCTGGCAGACGTGGATTTTTTCCAGAGCATACCGTAACTCTTAAGGCGACTAGTGACAAAATTCCCAACACGCGCTCATTTCGCCAATCAACGGAAATGAACTCCCTTTTTGCGACTCTTGTGGACGAGTATATAGAAGCCGGGATAATAGAACCCGCTTCCTCGCCCTACAACTCGCCGGCATTTCTAACGGGGAAGAAGAATTCCGACCCTCAGGCCCCTCCTCACCGCCACTGGCGTTTGGTGGAAAATTACCAGGGCATCAATGACATACTGGCAGATGACCGGTACCCCATGCCGGTCATACAGGATCTCCTTGACGCCCTGGGACGTAACAACGCATATTTTTGCAGCCTTGATTTGCACGCCGCGTTTCATCACTTGCCAATTGCATTCGAGGACCGGCAAAAAACCGCGTTCTGGACACCGCGAGGTCAGATGCAGTATCGCGTCATGCCCTTTGGCTTAAAAAACGGTCCCGCAGCCTTCCAACGCGCGGTTAATCATATCTTGCGCCATTTTCTGTTTGAACGTTGCCTCGTTTATATGGACGATATCATTGTCTTTGGCGCATCGTTCGAACAGGTTCGCGAAAATTTGGAATTGATTTTTAAGGCCCTCGAAGAGGCCGGAGCCGCGGTCGACCTTACGAAATCTACGTTTCTCGCGAAGAAGACGGTGTTTTTGGGTCATGAAATTGACCAAACGGGCACGCGCCCTCTGGAAAAAGATCTGGACGCCGTACGTCGATTTCCGAAACCCATGACAACGCGCCAGATGCAACGTTTTCTTGGCATGGCGACTTATTTGCGCGCGCATCTCCCCACTAACTTTGCGGCAGCCGAGAAAGCCCTTCGCCAAATCATACCCGCAAAACCGCTCACGAAACTGGTCTGGACACAGGAAGCCGATATCGCGTTTGAGCATCTGAAAAATATTTTAGCTGATTCAGCCCGACTTGAGCGCATGGACCCGTTACGCGCAACGGAAGTCCATTGCGACGCATCGGCCACGTCGCTCGGCGCAATTTTAGCACAAATTGACGAGACCGGTCAGCCGCGGGTCATTGAGTATGCCAGCCGAACTTTGAATGATACCGAGACGCGTTATTCGAATTCCGAGAGAGAATTACTCGCGATTGTATGGGCGGTGACGAAGAAATTTAAACATTATCTCGAGATGAAGGATTTCACCGTCTACACCGACCATAAAGCGTTGTTGGGTGAGCTTAAAACAACTCGCCTAATCTATCTCCAGACGAAGCTCGCCCCTTTTCGCGCCAAACTGGTCTACAAACCGGGTCGATTTCTCAAAGGTCCGGACGCGCTGAGTCGCGTTGTCGTGAACGCCGCAGAGGGTCGGGAAGTGCCAGACGAGGCCGAGCGCATGAAAATCATAGACAGTTACCATGCGGAGCTCGGCCATCCCGGATGGAAGAAAATATATCAAACTCTGCATCAACGGTACCATTGGCCATCTATGCGGCAAGATATATGGAAACGCGTCCATTCTTGTCAGACGTGTTTCAGATATAATGCGCGGACTACTAAGATCGGCACGCATATCGACCCCGTCGTGTCTACACACGCGCGCGAACGCCTGACTCTCGACTTTTATGGTCCGTTACCCCTATCCGCAGATGGGCACCGCTATGCCATAATCGCCGTCGATCATTACAGTAAATACATGATCGCGAAACCGATCTGCAACGCGGATGCCGTTACCGTGATACCGTTTCTGGCCGAAGTTTTTCGCCAGTTCGGCGTTTTCAAGTTCGTACATACTGACTGCGATTCTGTTTTTCGTTCTCGTGCTTTTAAATGGTTCCTTCGCGACGCCGGTATCCAGCAGCACGTCGCGCAAGCAACACACCCCGAAGGTAACGGATGTTGCGAGCGTGCGATTCGGACCCTGGGTCAAATACAGGCCAAGCAGGTCCAACAGGATAGCGTTCGCTGGGACCAGCATCTTCATAAATCGGTCACCGCTTACAACAATACGGTTCATTCAACCACCGGAGTGGCACCGACTGAGGCTTTCTTTAATCATCCAGTATGCCTCGAATCGGATAAAATTTTCGGCGTCGAACCTCCGCCCATCAAGCAAGCAGTCGCACAAATCGCAGAAAAAAGCGCTAAAGCCCGCAACGAATTTTGTAATTCCGCGAATCGTAGAAAATGGCCGAGATTCCGACCCGGAGACGTTGTAGCTATGCGACCCCGCTTACCGACCGTCCAGCAACACGCCGCCGACCGGAGGTTTTGCGTTCAGCAGCTCGGGCCCTTCATAGTTATTCGGTACTTGGGAAATGGCGAGTATCACATAGGTGCAGGCAGCGCAATTTGTCGGGCCAATGCCTGGGAACTAGTACCTGCGCGATGCCTCCCCCGCGAACCCGACCCGGTTTGGGTAGAGCACGTCGAACCATTATTTTTTCCTCTTTTTGAAGATCCATATCTGAACGCAGATGTCCGGTTTGCGGATCCCAACGCCGGCTTTTCTCCTCAAAGTAACGTTCTCCGCGATCACGATTATCTCATGACGCGACCTGCTTCCGCAGCCCGTCCCGACCATACCTATTTTTCCTCGAAAAACGTAGTCGGAAATCATTCTCGACCCCATTTTTCTGGGGGGGGGGAGAGTAAGGGCCCCCTATCGGAATCCCTTAGAGCGACATCTATACCCACGAACTAAGAAATACTTTAGTCTGATCAGTTTACCCACCCAAGCTTGTCTAGCAGGAAGTTGGCTATCTTGATCGGAGGAGATGCGGAGAGGACCCGGACATTGGGACTTCACTTCGCTCTTGACCTTTGATGAGCTGACATTACCTGTTGTTTTTATTGTGTGCAATCTCTGACTTGACTTTGTGTGTGTTCCTGCCATCTGAACGGAGTTACTGTGAATAAAGACTCTGTGTAAAACTGTGCCCTGGCGGAAGACTTTATTACGAACCCTTACTGGGGGCTCGTCCGGCTTTTTGCCGATCCAGCCAGTGGCACTGAGATGGTACGGAACACGGAGAATTCACGAGCTGCGGCACTTCCATACGTGCCACCCGCACCCGTGTCGGATACACCAGCGCCCCCGGGCAACGCTGAAACCGAATCCACGGACCAGGGGACTCCAGCCACATCGCAGAGCCATCCGACATCCACGCCCGGTACGTGTAGTTCATGGGACAGCGTTCCGCTGCCCACGTTGCAATACTTGTCTGAGGCATACCGCCTCGGAGCTCCAACCGGCGCAGACCGACAGGCGTACGTCTCTCTCCTGGAACAAAACATGATCCCGGCGTCACTAGCTCAGGGCTGGATTCCGCCGCCAGGATGGCATCTTCGCCCCCTGGACCTGCAGATCGCCACATGGTCACCCGTTCATCACCAGGAGATCATCGTCGCCCACCCACCAGCTACGTCCCAGCCACCGGTATTCCCCTCTTATCGTCAACCAGGCGAACCGCAATTGTCCGACATGCCCCGTCAACGGGACAACGAATCGTTCGAGGACTACGCGGATCACCTACGCCGACTTCCAGCGATCAACAACGTGACGGCAGACATGAAGGTATGGTGCTTGCTGAACAAAACTCACAGCCTCGTCAGGGAGACCGCATCAATTTTGTACGGACGCGGGACCGTGGACTTCGAGGATCTCGTTGCAGCAATCGCCCTGTCCCACCCCACCCCACACCTCGATCGTTTGGACCGGTTCCGGCTACTTCGCCCGCAAAATGGCGAAAGCTACGTCAGCTTCGGGGGACGACTGGAGCATACGTTCGATTCCTTTTTGGCTCCTCCACGGCAACCCGTTTCAACCGATTGTATCCGGCACAAGATGCTTATCGAGCAGCTTATCCTAGCAGCCCCAACCGGACTGCAGGACGAGTTACGACGGAAATGGATCGATAACCGCAACTGGACCTGGGCGGAAGCTGTGACCGAGGCCGAGAGATACCGGCTCCATCACTACGCAACTACCCGCGGCGGAACCAGTTCACGACCATCTTCCAAGCAGCCGTCAAGCAACCCTCGACCGCAGCGACAATGGTGCGAGGCACATCAGGCGCACGTGAGGCATTCCCCCCAGGAGTGCCAAATTCTCCTCCGGCAGCAAGCTCGATCGCAACCACAGAACACCGAAGCGACCGCATCAACGGGGCAACAGCGCACGGGGCAAAGCAGCACAAATCATCCTGCTCCTAATCGAGAGCAGCATTGCTTCCATTGCCAAGCTCCGGGGCATATAGCCAAATACTGCCCACTCGCGCTCCAGGGAAACGGACGTCCGCCACAGTGAATGCGGCACACTGTGTGGATAGCGATCTCGCCGCACCTCCACCAATCATCCTGCCACTCCAGGTTAGAGACGTTGTAATTCCTGCCCTAGTCGATACAGGTGCATCCCACGCCTTTATAGCCCAGCACCTCGTTGAGTCCCTTAAGCTCACCCCCCGACCCTGCTCGGTTCANTGTGATCCCGGACAGTCCAAGAAGCATAAAGCTTTTGCAGCGCACATAGGCTCATCTTTTGTTCCACCTAGACGCATCCAGCCCGTCAGGCGACCAAGCAGTGGCTGCCCATCACTGAGAATTCGATAGCACTTTTCGTCCCCATCTTCATTCAGAATGATCAGGTGAGTCTCTCCAAGTCGATTCGCGACAGCGAAGAAAGCTTCTTTCGTTTCCCGTTTCCACTTCGAACAGGCCGCGTACACACCTTCACGTAGGCAAAAAGGTTTTAAAAAATGCGTCGAGGCAAAGGAAAAACACGATTATGACTTACTCTGATCGGATCTGACATCAAGGGAATTATGCCCCGAAGGCGCGTTCCGGAAAACAGATCCTTCGGTTTTCTCATCGCTGAACAAAATGCGGAAGACGGCGGAACTCGTTGGCACCAAAACACACACGTAATCTTCTCCTTCTGAAGAGATAGACGCAACGGTAACCCCATCCAGAAGTATGCATCCCGGGAAGACTAATTTAATTTGACTGCCTTCCTTCTGAGAGTTCAACGAAACTTCTTGTAGATGAAGGACGAAGTCGTGAGCTTGAATCGAAGATTTCCTACGAAGAAGAAAACTCAAACTGGGGGAAATCGCCAGTGTATAATCAACTTACGTACCACAAAATCACACGATCATCTGGAACGAAGTTTCCTCCGGCGAACAATCGAATTCCGGATAGATCATCGACACCGGTTTGAGCTCGACCAGTGCTGAACACAAAACTCGGACAATCGGCAGAAAACGAGCATCGTTCCGAAAGCACTTCACAAAGAAGTGGATTACCATCGAATATACCCATATTTCTGAATACACGGAGATTTAAACGAGGTCACAAAACATTATCAACAAGTATTCCCGAAATGTGCCAACACGTCTCGCATAAGCATTTGGAAATCACGCCACAACAACGAGCGATTTTCCCGGGACAGCATTCGTCGCAACCCTGGCACTTCCTACCACGACCGCAATCAAGCTCACAGACACAAGTATTCCATTTATGACGAGCGGGAATCTTACCTGAAGTTCTTGAACGCAAGAATAGTAAGGGCCCCCTATCGGAATCCCTTAGAGCGACATCTATACCTACGAACTAAGAAATACTTTAGTCTGATCAGTTTACCCACCCAAGCTCGTCTAGCAGGAAGTTGGCTATCTTGATCGGAGGAGATGCGGAGAGGACCCGGACATTGGGACTTCACTTCGCTCTTGACCTTTGATGAGCTGACATTAACTGTTGTTTTTATTGTGTGCAATCTCTGACTTGACTTTGTGTGTGTTCCTGCCATCTGAACGGAGTTACTGTGAATAAAGACTCTGTGTAAAACCGTGCCCTGGCGGAAGACTTTATTACGAACCCTTACTGAATCGAACCCCTCACGCACCAAAGCCGGTAGCAGTAGACCTCCTCACATTTGCTGGACATACAAAATGTGGAAACATACAGGTGGACCATTTCTACAACAATGTTGTCCACAAAACTTCTCTCTTTACCATAGATTTCTTTGTGGTCCCATAGGATTCTCTACAACAAAATGCTCTCTAAAAAAATGTTCTGGTCCCTTGAGTTCTGAGGTAGATAGTCCACCTGTACTTGGTACAGGGGACAAATGAATATCTTCAAAGTCTGCCCAGTGCCAACCCTTTTAGGGTTAAGCTAATTTTACATCAGCAAACAGTACTGTACTACCTCTACACTAAGGCTTTAGTGATTTGAAAAGCATCACTTAATTCAAGAATCCCCTTGCCTTGTTTTCCTGTACATCAGAATAAAAGCACACAATCTTAGTAGCTACCACAATTTCACAGGAAAGCTCAGATTGAAAAGAGGTATGAGCCACACACACCTTGTTACAGTATACATTATTTACACAAACACAGCACCCCTTCTTTCTAATTTTATAAACTGAAAAAGAAGGGTAGTGTTCGCATTTGCATTTTCTTCAAATTGCGCCAATATACGCACACATTTTTCCAATTTTCAAGTCACTGGAGAAATCGATATATTTTAAATGGAAATACTTTGTCTTTAGAAATAAAATATAAATATTACTACTCATTATCTATTATTCAAGCAACACGGTATCAGTGCAATA
>CAJPEX010002867.1:0-29436 GCA_905338405.1 Notodromas monacha
TTTTGGGCAGTTACGAGTTTTTCCAAGGCTTCAGGACAAATTGTTTTTCAAGGAATGGATACATTTCCGCCCGTTTTTACCAGCAGCTGGTCATGTTTTTATTTTGTCCCCCAGTTCAAATTTTACTGGAAGGGAGCAATTCCCCCTCTCTTGTTTTTGCCGACTCGTCGTAATTTGTTTAAGTTTACAGCCCCGTTGGAGGGTTGACTAGCAGCTGCAGGCGTGTCCCGAGACGCGACAATTATTCTTGACGAATTTTAATCTTTGCTGGGTCTGTGTAGGAGAAAAAATTCCGCACACATATTGTGTTGAAATATATTGATGGAATCAGTTTCAATTGAGAGACAATTTTTAAAAAGTACAGACGACATACGACCTTCTATAAAAGGACGGTACTAACGACGTCCTTTAAGAGTACCTGGTAATTAAATAACTTCTCGTATACATAAAGATAATCAAATATATACTGAGGTATGTCTCTAAATGCAGTATGAGGACTTAAATGAGCAATTCTCTGAATAACACTTTTGAAGTTTAAAGTTCAGCCCTTTCTTTAATTATAGAAATCTCCCTGTTGATTCAGCTATAGGGAACCTTTCATTCACAAGAACTCGTTCAGTGTCCTGGCTGTTCATATACAGTACTGTACATTCTCTCGTCCGCCAAGTAATTATTTTTCTGAACAATATATTTCATTCATAAAATGTATGAACGGATGACGAGGAAATGACCGCGATGAGCGCGCAGTCTAAACTGCCTCCCTGATGCAATTCTGAAGCAAATGACACTAATATATCAGAGTTTCCACACACGTGTTTACCGTTTTTCACAGGTCCCTACTCGTTCACACCTAACCCCATACAGGCTTTCTAGCGAATACATGTCATATTACTACCGACTTGCTCCTGGGAGATCTATACAGTACAGTATATATATATGGGCAGACAAGAGGGATATCCTGGCTAATGTTCTTCCATGTATGTACTGTATCTGCTGCTGGGAAGCGTCTGTGTGACTGCTGAGGCGCAAATGTGAATTGGCGTATATCCACATCATGCATATATATCCCCATGTCAGAGGAATATAGCGGACACGGCGCATTAACCTGCTGACTTCCGGAATGAGAGAGGGGGCGAAAATCTGCTCACGCAAAGACCCATTGTTCTTTCTGCTTGGCCCCCTCTTCAAACATCCTGACTGCATGTTTGGGCCACGTCAAAAGTATTTAGATTTACAATGGTGAAGACTTTAAGGGCTTGATGTGAATTTTGATGCACACAAAATACAATATTTGCTTGAGCACCCTGAAAATTGAAATATTCAAAAAGGAAGACACCAGTATGGGCTTTCAATTTTGACTCGAATTTAACCTGAATCAAAAAATCTTGTAAAGCGTTTGGGCCATGCGAAAAGTGCCCATATTTACATTGATGAAGACTTTTGGCATTTGATATGAATTTTTACGCACAGGTGTACCACATTTGCTTGAGTACCCTGAAAAATGGGAATATTTCAAAAGTAAGGCGCAGGGGAATTTTTAATTTTAACATGAATAAAATCTGAATCCTTTGGATTTTTAAAGGGTTTGTGCCATGTCAAAAGTCCTCATATTTACAGCAATGCACGCTTTTGGCAATTTAAATGCATTTTTATGCGCACAAAATACCATATTTGCTTGAGCACCCTGAAAATATCGATACCGTAAGTAAAAAATGAAGACACACTGGAATTTTAATTTTGTCGCGAATTGAACCTGGATCAAATGGATTTTGTAAAGGATTTGGGCCATGTCAAAAGTCTTTATATAATTACAGGAATGAAAAACGTTTGGCAATTTATATGAATTTCGATGCACAGAAATTGCCATATTTGCTTGAGTACCCTGTAAATTGCAATATTTCAAAAGTATGAGGCACAGTGGAATTTTAAATTTTAACTTGAACCGAACCTGAATCAAATAAATCTTTTAAAGGGTTTGGGCCATTTCAAAAGTTCCCATATTTACTTTGATGAAGATTTCTGGCATTTGATGTGAATTTTTATGTACACAAAATAGCCTATTTGCTTAAGCATCCTGAACATAGCAATATTTAAAAAGGATCAAGACACACTGGAATTTTAATTTTGACTTGAATTGAACCAGAATGAAATTGATTTTACCCCAGGGTTTTTCAAGGGCTTAGGTCATGTCAAAAATCCTCACATTTACATCGATGGGTGAATTTTGCCATCTTATACCAATTTTCAGGCACACAAATATGCCATATTTATTCAAGTAGCACATTTCCTGTGCCTCATGGACACCCAAATCTTCACAGATATTCACCCAAATCTTTCAGCCTTAAAGTAAGACATGCACGTCATTTTTAGTGACTGGAAAATTGCAATACAGTATTTCAAAAGTAAGACATACCATAATTAGAATTTTGACTTGAATTAAACTCGAACTGAATTAATTTGGAAGTATTTCTTTCAATATCACATTTCTCTGATCGAATCAATATGCTCAACAGCTCCGATCTGCATATAGTGGCAGAATTAAGTTATACTTATCTCTATAAAGCTCATCATCATGGGAGTCACTTTTCAATTTTTTTTTACACTTTGTCAGAAAATTTATCACAGTAATTTTTTTTCTTTACACGCAGTATCCCAAATTTCATGCAAATTACCGAGTCTCACGGCAACAAACTTCCGAAGTGCCCTATATTACAATATTTATTTTTGCTTCAGTATATATCGTATATAGACAAAGATACCTTCACCTTAGTCATTCTTGCGTTCCATTTCTTTTTGCCATTATTTAGCTGCAGTATATGTACAGTCATGTGCCGAGTTCTCTTTATCATTCGCGCTGATCTGGGGGCGTTGTTCACTCAAGCAGTGACTTAGCACGAAGAGGATGAGCTGATCCGTGATTCCTCGGGATCATCTTGAGCATTTGTCGCTGTATATGGGGGTGAAAAATGCTAGCCAATGTATCACGGTATTCAGAGCTTCTACAGCAATTGATGTACAGTATTTAGATTGTACACGTCCGACGAGAAACGTAATTTAATATTGGATTTTTTTTCTGAAGATTGACGCACTTTTTGATCTGTTCTCCACTAAAAGAACATCACAGTATTTATAAAATTATAAAAGGGATGTTGTTTTTTTCCATGAAGCAGAAGGATTCCAGTCGTGATGAAATTTATTGAGAGATTAACTCCATCCGGGATGAATTAATAGACGAGGAGCATTTGAGCACATTCCCTTTCCTGAATATATGGAGAATTAATTTTGAGCATGTTTTTGTCCAGAATACTGTGATAATTTTTTCGATGATTCACTTGTATTGAAATACAGATGATGTAAAAGAATGAATTCATTGCTCAAGATTAGATCGCTTAAAGCTGTTTTTTTTTGAAGAACTACATGTGTGAAATATATTTTTCTGGAACAAAATCATGCAAGCTCCGAAATAATTTTTTTTAAAGGCAGCCATGATGAGTTGAATTTAAAATTATAAACCTTGCATATTAGCAGTCTTTCCTCCGACTTTGAACAGATTAAAGTATATTAAGCATTATTTTGGCAAGATCTGATCAACACTATGATTGTATAGAAACCATTCTTCAGGTTTTAAAAATGTCCTGCATTCCGCAAACGAAGGACCGTCTGAAATGTGATGAATAATTTGAATTTGGCGATTAACGAGCATTTGAAAACAAATACAAATGAAAAAGTAAACTTTATGCTCTCTCTTTTACGTCCATGTCAAAGTGCCGATGTTCAAAATCTATTGGTTAGTTATCTCGTATATAGGGAAGGTCAGATATTATTTTTAAGTTTACGTTTTTCATCTGCTCAGCAAGGAAATATAACACTGAATAAAATGTATCAACCGACATTTTGAAATCTTGTCTCAATATAAACCTCGTTGTAGCAAATTTTTGCGAATATGTTTTTTTCGGTCCCAGCACAGCAATATTATCAACGTTATTTTACTGCCAATTCAACGAATTTTCGTACAGGTACGTAAAACATTTTTTACGGCCCTAAATGTTTCGTTGTAACGAGATTCTGCTAATTTACTGTATATATATCGAATGGGCTTGAACATAATAAGCATTTGAAAAGTTGGAATCACAATTTTTTGGCATGAATAAGACGGTAAATATCAGCCGCTGAATTGGCTTTATCATATGTTTTATATAAAGAAATATCCCCGAAAAACGAACAACGATTTTACTTGCGGAGATGTACGTCGAAAATATCATTAATGAAAATTTTGGAATGCTACAAGAAATGGTTTGTTCATAATCAAGCCGAAATGGGCAATCGTCAGACTGAGTGAATCGCGTAAATCTTTGCATCAAGATACGCCTTCCGTCCGCTGGTCGAATCGCAGTTGATCCTTTCTCTCCGCTCCCAATAAACACCGACTCGGGCAATGTAGCAAAGTTGCTTGCGTACACAAATGGGGCCGGAGAGGGGTTTCTTATTTCCTGTGAAAAATAGCAGAACCCATGCAGTATAGAGTATAGTACAGTAGTGTAGTAACGGCAGCAGCAGCAGAAACAGCGCAGATCGCGCTCATCAAGAGTAGTAAAAGAGAACAGCAGGAAAAGTTCCCTTGAGCTGCGGGTGATGATCATCCGGAGAAGCAGGTCTCTTGTATATTGGCGCATTGATGAATCCCCTGTCATCTGATATGTGCCCCTTGACCAACGTTTTCTCCTTTCCGGACCTGTTTTGTTGATGGCTCACTTTCGGGATGAATCCGACGGTGTTCATTACCGGTTTGGGCATTGCTCTTGAACTCTCTGCTGCTGTTGCTGGGTGTGGTGTGCTCAGCATTTTTGTAGTAACAAAGAAGAATAAAATGGTGTACTGTATTTACTTGAGCCCTTGGTTTATTATTATTTTTTTTGTTTAAAAATTAAGGGGAAAATATGAGGGTGTCTGTTATAGTAGGTATAGGTACAGGTGGTACATTGCAATTTGACCTCCCACAATTTGACCATTCCACAATTCGACAGTCAAATTTGCAAGGAGGTTGACTTGCAATTTCACCCTTGCCCCACAATTTGACCTGCTTCGGCAACTTTTTGCAGTTTTGTACTGATATATTTGACTTTCACAAAGTGTCTTGCTGCAATTCAACAACTTTGCAATTTGACCCTAGTTTGGCTGCAGATTAGAGTCAAATTGCAAGGCACCATGTACCTATATAAATGTTGAGTAAGATGCACACACAGATTTTTGTGCTATTTTTTCTACAAAACTTTATTCCTGAGTATAAGAAGTGCAATCCAATTTTAGCAACTTTAAAAGTGAAATTTTAAAAAATAATAACACTCACATTATTTGGAATTTTGTGTGATTCATTGATCCTGAATTCTACTAATCTTCAATTATTTCCATTACAGTAAGTTTTCCTGTTGAAATTAGTCCAAAGTTCTCCATTAGAATCCATAATGCACACCTAAACTTGTTACACTTTTAAAAATTGGTACCTAGCTGTCTATGATAAACAACCCTTTCTCCCTCTCAATTGTAAGAAAAATATATGCTTGGTACTCAAGTAAATACGTCATATAATTTCATGAGTTTTGGTACATTTCATGCATGATTTTAAAGGTGCGGACACCCGCTCTCTCTCTCTCCCCAAAATCCAGGGGACCATAGAAATAAGCATTGTAGTGAGAATTTCCTGGCAAAGATAATCTCTGTATAGGTAGAGAACCCTTTGAGACCAAACACAAATTTGTTGTACTGAGAAAATCATTGTAGACAAGATCATTGTATATTATAGAGATGCATTACAGGTTCCATTATTCATTAGTTTTGAAAAGAACAATGCTTCTTTGATAATATGGTCAAGGAAAGAAAAACCGATTGATGATTATGAGTCATGTGTCTTCACACCTGTCAATGGTCATGGGGAAAAAATGTCCCCTCAAATCAAAAAGTATGGTGGTGAACTTGAGAAGCATGCACCAACTCTGGTATTCCAAAGTTTTTGCCAGTCTGCAGAATTTTTTTTCAGCATAATAAATTTATCAAAAGGAGCAAGGAGGTCTGTTATCTGTCAGTGAAATTTTTGAAAGCCAACAGCAGCTGAAATTATGTGATGAAAAAAGTTGGATTTTCTTGTAATAATGCTTCAGGAAAATTTTCACCTGCTGCTGAAATAAAAAATTAAGATTTCATTTTGAAAAACTGCTGTCCTTTGAGGCCACCTTTCTAATTTTTGAAGACATTCTATTAAAGGTGTTTCATTTATTTTCACTTTTTGAAAAAAGCAGAAGCTTTTAAAAACCTGCTATGTATCAAGTCATTCAAACAAAACTTTTTTGAGTCTGGAACAATTTTCTAGAAATTTGCCTATGTCCCTGGGTCCGAATAAAAGGTTGGGGGCATAGAAAGTTGGCAACAATATTATCCTACAATTTATGCACTTCATTGTGACTGCAAGTTGACAAGGGGGACTGCGACATTTACTTGCTTGAAGTTTCTTGTTGTCTGTAGGTCATACAGAATAGGAGGAAATGTCTGCCTTATTGCCACAGCGCAACATCAGCAACCCACGGGAATGAATCCCCGCCGGATCCGTCGAATCGGGTAATTTGATAGAACCTCATGCATCTGCCAACCCCCCATGATGCCAAATTCGAGAAGTAGATTTGGGCCTTCGGGGTCATTCTCACTTTCTCACTCATTCGCCCACTTGGCTATTATACACCCAAACATTCTCTGTCCCTCTCATTTCCTCATACGCATCCCTCTCATTCATCTGTTCATGACTTGCACTTCTGCTTTTCTGGTGCATCTCTTTCTTACTATTTTATTATATGTTTCTCTTTCTATCTCTTTCTTACTCTTCCTAGATATTTCTCTTACTCTTTATAATATTTCTTCATCTCCTACTCTTTATAATTCTTTATATTGTTTTTTTTTTCATATTTCGTTCTCTCTTTTACTCCTTCTATTTGTCAATATTACTCCTTCTTTCCACAGGCAAACCTCTCAATGTCCAATTTCAGGAGACCAGCAAATGCATTTGGTTTAGGGAGTGTTTGAGTTAGGGAGGGAGAATTTTTGTTGTGGGAAACATATAAAGGCTGGAAATCATAAATGCTTATATTTTAGCCCTTAAATTGGGTGGTCCTGAATGAGTTGATACCATGCTGAAGTCGTAGGCGGAGGTTCATTTGCCCAATACGTTTTTTGATCATTTCTTTTAAAAAATAAAATTATTTTTTCAGCGCTTTTTTCTATCCTGTGTCATCAAGAAAATAATGGTCTAATAATGGTATAAGAGGTCTCATAAAATTTGAGTTATGGAAGTTTGACAGGAAAAGCCTTCTAGTTGGAGAGGTTTTCAATGCATGGTTTACAAGGGAATTTAGAAAGAGAGTTGAAAACATTTTTTAAGGAGTTATGGAGGTGTGAGTTACCAAGGTTCATCAGTGTATGTATACAAATCTTCCTCTCTTCTCCCTTTTGTAGCTGAATAACTCTCCGTTTAAAATATCAAATTTTTTCCATCCTATTAAAAAAAGCAAAATAAAGCCCAATGCAGATACTTACGCCGTATAAAGGTATCCGTAAATGTACCCAATGAAGATTTGATGGGACCTACAGCAAGAAATCCATTTCTAAGTATTTGACTGGAACATCTTCCAATAATTTTTGTCTCTTTCAAAAAAGTAGCAAACAACTGTTATTCCTCGTTTTTTACATTGACTGGATCTCAGATGACATATGGGTTCTCCTCTTTGGAATGTTGAAGTAAAGTGCTCTGGTGCTTCACGCCAGACATTTCTTGTGCAAATAAAGTGCTTTCCTGAAAAAAAGACACACTTACAGAAATTATAGTTCCAAATAATTAACCTGTTTTGAATAAACCTCAACTTTTTTTTCAAGGCTGATTTTGCTTTTTTCTCTCTGGAGAACATTCCAGCATTCCTCCTTTTTACTTATAAACAGTCCGTCAATTCCAACATTTTAGGAAGCTATTGTTCAGGTATGATTAAAAAAAAGTTTCTTGAAACTGTGCAGATGAATTTTCTGAGACTCACTGGCTCTGATGTGCTGATTGAAAAGTTACTTCCGAATGCTTGCGTACACTATTGTGATTTTATTTAATTGAGCCGAAAAACGTGTCCCATTACCCCTTACAATTGTAACAAGAAACAATGCACATATATTATGACTCAGGTTTGTTGTATGAGATACGTACCACTGAATTTTATGGAAAATTTCTTCATCATCATTATCCTTGCCACACCCTGCTACGGAAATGGTGGTTCTCCTCAATGTTTCTTGGACAACTGGGTGTCCTATATAATTGACTGCCACGTAAGCTGGCCAAAATATAAGTGGCTGCCATGCCTAACCGGGGGTCAGGAAAAAACAGAACTGCAAATTGCAGATTTTAAAATTATGTTACAGAATTTTCACTATAATTGACACTTTTGGTTCTTCTGAAGTTTTTCGGGCTAAAGTGCCCTCTTTCAGTAGGAAGAAAAGTTAGCTGATAATCTATATTATGGATGCATTATTGTCAAGTTTAATGTTTTAGAATTTTGTTACAACAATACAGCAATTTAAACCTGTCAAAAAAGCAAAAAATAATCGAGGAAAATTTAAAGATAAAACAAAATGGATATAAACTACATGTGCCTAAATGTTTTATACAGTATCTGCACGAATTTTTAATACCGAGATCTTTTTCTAAACATTTATTATGATAGAGAGACATTTAATTTTCAATTGACTTCAGCTTTCTTCCTTGAAAATTGATTTAAAAAATATTCTATTGGAAGAAATAGTAAAATTCAGTTTTCCGTTGGAAAATAAACTTGGTCACGGGCTTTATGCTTTTTGTTGACTTAATTGTTATATGTATTCTACGTTGGATGCGTTTTCTCACAAATCTATTATTCAATTCATAGAAGTCTAATTCCATAAGAAAATTTGTAAAATTGGGAAAGAGAGAGAGAGAGAGAGATGTAAGGTTTTACTAGTCAGAATTAGATTGATCAAGCCTTACACCTTAGCTTTATTTTGCTTTTTTTAATAGGATGGAAAAAATTTGATATTTTAAACGGAGAGTTATTCAGCTACAAAAGGGAGAAGAGAGAGAGAGAGAGAGAGAGAGAGTAAACATTCAAAATTCCGGGGAATATACTCACGCAAAAATCGAAATAAAATGGTCATTGTCTCAAGGATAATTTTGGCGTGATGACTGCAGCTATGAATTTTCCCGAACGACCAGTTAGTTCGCGTAAAGTTGAAGTGGCACTTCCGCAACAAAGGCAGGAAACAGATGGACTCCTGGCGGACGCAATAAATCCCTCAATGAATGAGACCCCCTATCCCACAACTGCAGACGAAATCTGCTCCTACGCGTCTGTATAGGCAATCATTTCCTGCTCTAGATTTTCATTTTATACCCAGCACTGAATGAATGTTTTTTGAGTCACTCAGTTTTTTTTCTCTTCTGAAAAATTGAGAGATGAGTACAAGTACTTTTACATAGTCTATAAAATTTTATTTCCTGAGCATCTTCGTTCGTTATTCTAAAAAGGGGACTGCACAGGAATGGCGATGAAATAAATTTACATCTTGATAACTTTTCAAGGGAAATTGTTTTTTTACTTAGACAGTGATGCATCAAAAGGAGCATAAGAATAAATGAATGAATGAATGAATGAACAGAACACTTCATTTGCCACTTTTCAGCGTTCACAAGGTTCAATCAAGTTTTCCGCAACCAAACATAAGAATCAATAGGTTTCCTTTGACCTTACTCTCAATAATGATGCAGAAGTATCCATTAAAACCATTTTTTTACCAATTTATATGATCATGTGCAGTGCAAGCTGTTGGGTCACCAATAGATGGCACCAGGCAACCAATGATAAATTGCCTGGTGTAGGACCAGGATTCGGATTTGTCAGGGTGTGAAGTAGTAGCATGAAATCCCTTCTGTGTGCAACTGGTTTGCCACATCAAAAGCAAACTGGTGGCAAGAAGGAGATGAGCAAAAAGACTTGAGCTCAGGCTCCAGGAGCTCAAGAAGTCATCATTCAAGTCAAGGCTCTGACCAATTAAGGAAGGACATTAGATTTAGGATTCTGCTTTTCTGTTCTTGGACATGTTTGTGTGTTTGTCTGTGTTGTAGAAGATCTCTGCTGTGCGAGTTACAGAGGTTTCAGAGAAAAAAATCTTTGAGATACCAAGGGTTTTCAATACAGTAAAATCTTGTTACAACAAACTTGTGGGGACTTCAGACAAAGTTTGTTGTAAGAAATAATTTGTTATAATGAGATTTTTAAAATTACTGACTGAATTGAAGATTTTCTTCAAATTAGACCTGCATATATTCAACATCTTCCTTTTCTGGCTTTTTCAGATACTATTCAATGGTTAAAAAATTAAGATCTTCAAAAAGAAATGTAATTGTTCATAAAAAAATGGATGCTCTGAATAAAAGGTAAATACTAACATACTTTCTTGACTAGGTTTTTTTGAGTAATCCATGCAAAGATTTGTAAGGGTGAATATTGCAAAATTGCTGACACATTTTACATCACTAGCATTTCTCAAGCATACAAACCCTTTTTGATATGAGTATTGCTGGGCTCATTTTTTCCCATCTAACTGCCCCCCCCCCTTCCAACATTATTCCTAACATAAGAATAATTTTTAAAAGAGGATTTTCAGGTGAACTTTGAAGAATTTTTGTACTTGATTCCACCTTATGTCCCAAGAACCAGTTACCAGTCACATTTGAAATGGGAAATGTGAGACTGTGCCTGCCTCCATTATGGATTTTTCATATAGAATGTTCCTCAAAAAAGTTTGTTATACTGGAATTGGCAGTTATTGTAATGAGATTTTTATAACATGTACCTATAGGATTTCTGCCAAGACTTGAAAAAAAGTTTTTAATACTGACAATTTTTTTGCAACAGTATTTGTTGTAACAAGATTTTACTGTATGTTGTTTCTAAGGGAATCTGAACTGAAACTTGAAGAAAGAATTGACTTTGGGAGGTTTGAGTGATTCAGGGATGCAGTTCAAAACAAATCATCACAGCTCAGTAGCTCACTAATAATAAAGCCAACCACCGGGCCAATACAAAATACACAGGTCCCAGTTATCCAGGTTCGCACTGCACATAAATCAAAAACTCTACTTCAAACTTCCTGTATGCCCCATGCAACAGTGCCAGGGGAATCATTCGTTTCCGGACAGACGAGGAGAGAAGGTCAACACGCGACAAGCTCCGGAGTGAGAAAAAAAAATATGAAGAAAAGAATCACAAAATAAGTGAGAGCAAAAAAATGAAGAAGAAACAGGAGATGGAGAAATATTATGGTGAGGTCGTTTTTCTTCCTCCAACAGGGAGGTTTGTCAAAACGGTATATACTGTACTGTCTTCCTTCAGCCGTCCGAGGAAGCAGATTCACGTTTCCCACAGGAGGATCCTTGTCCCTCTTCTCTTCTTTTATTGACCCGGATGAGGATCGAATGCCATATAGAAGACATATTAAGAGACAATAAGATCTTGAAAGATGTGCGACCAATTAGCCATAGAATGTGACACAATTGAAGCATTCTCTTCCTAAGAACTGTGAAAATATGCATACAGTCCAACCTCTTTATAGGTCAAATTTCAAGGGACCAACAAGAAAATCAAAATCAGGCAGGTTTTAAATTAGTCAGGCTTTGATTCAAAGCTTTTTGAGTTCTGCAGCCAAGCATTTTTGTTGTGGGAAACGCAGAAGAATTGCTAAATTGTAAATGGTGATATTCTAGGCCTTAAATTGCTTCTAAAATGAGATGAAATCATGCTGAACTTGGAGGCAGGGGTTCATTGGCCCAATTTGGTCTGTAACATTCTTCCAAAACACATCCAATTCAAATTTTTATCACTTTTTTCCTTTCCTGTACAAAGAAAATTATAGCCAGAAGGCCTCAGAAAATTCAACTTATCGACCATTTCGAAAACAAGCTTCTGAGTTTATGAGAAGTTTTAATGTATTGTTTCTGAGGGAATTCAGACAGAGACTTGAAAAAAAATCAACTTGGGGGTGTGTTTGACTTGGGGAGGTTTGACTGTATTTAGTCTCCACTGTTTTCCCCCACAGTTATTTCAGATTTTGTAACAAAATAGAACCTCATCTGATGCTAAATCTTCAAATTCCAAGCAGTAACGTAAATGACCGATTTATTTTTTGAATATATTATTGAGTTAATTTCTGGAATGAACAAAACAGGCACAATATTCATTTAATTTGAATCAGGTATTAATTACCGACAGAGTGCAGAACAGATATTACCACAGCAATTTTGAGCAAAATTGGTGGTCCAAATGTTTTGCTATTGTCAACTAGCTGAATTTTGACGACACATTTGCAATTTTGTATCAAAAATTAATCGATCAAAAGTATTAGTCAGCCAAATGTTAAAGGCGGAAAAAAGAAAAATGTTTGGCAATATTTTTTGTAGAGACGCGAAAGACTTTTTACCTTGAATTTTAAAGTAAGAGGATCAGCTAGAAAAAGGGGAATGAAACTCAAAAAGTTTTCCCATTGGAAAAGATTTCAGAATTTGCATTTCTTTTGCCTTGTGCAAACAGTTTTTGGCCTATAATAGAAAAGCGTCGTTTGACTTGGTATTAGTCATGTCATTATTTTTTATGAAAACTTGACCTTTGCTTTGTTCTTATTTTGCGTCGTTCTTTCACTGAAATATAAAAAAAAATCAATCCGCGAAATATTTCAGCATCAGCAGTCACACCGTTGAACAAAAGCGAAATGAACGGACAGTTTTTTTTTTTTTTTTTGGGAAACAGATCTTCATTATCTTTTTCGAAGCAGGTTTCAAATTTTCAACTTTTCTTCTTTCGCTCTTCTCTCACGCTCATTCCTGTCTTGGTACGAAGCAAACGAGATTTTTTTTCCACTTGAAATCGAAGCCTATATAAACGTCAACCCTCGGAAATGTATCCCAAAAAAAAAACACACACACAAAAACAACAAAGGAATTGACTTTGTCCCATAATATAGAATAGGAAAGGAATGCCTTTTTCTCTCCATTTTATATCCAAAATTTTCAACTGTACATTTCGGAAATTTTTCATCAGAAATCATGGTCCAAACTGTCGCACCATTCCCCATAATGTGGCTTTTAAAAAGTTTCCACCATTCCTCGTGATTGAAAAAAACGCGAGGGAGACTCACGCTTCATCAATCAACGTAAATTTTAGTTATTGGACAAGAAAATACTGTACTGTATATATATTATCAGGAATGATTCATTATGCCTAGGAATAAAGAGATATAGAAGAAATCTTCCCTCATGCGAGTTTATAGGAAATATTAGGAAAATTGCAAAGGGAATTCATGCGCTCAAAAGAACACCCGATTGGATATTCTTGAAGAAAATTATACGTTCGATTTTTCATCATCTCGAATATTCGCGATTTAATTTTTTAGCAATGGCAGTCAACAAATTGTAGCAATGATGTTGTTTACAATTTAATGTCTGACTAAATTTCACGTGTAGTATAGATATAAAAAAATCCCGGTATGAACAGAATAACGTGGAATTTCCTCACGTGAACGAGAATTTCTCTTCGGGAAATAGAAACGTGACGAACACCGAAAAAAAGAAAGAAAATTTGCAAAGTACGCATAAAACAACGAAAAATATTAGAGGATAACGTTTGAGCGCATATAGGGGAAATTTAAAAGTCCTCTTACATTTTTTTTTAGAAAAAAGGAACACTATATTTTTTCTTGTCGAGGAGAAAACTTTTTAAATGCCCCATTTCGCTGCGGCTTATATAGTGTCCCGTCCAAGATTTAAAGAATATTTATCTCTCCGCTCTCGTCTCAGTGAAATACACTCGAATGCAGATTTTCGTTTTCCTCTCGTCTCTCCCCCCTTTTTTTCTCTGTAAGAAATGAAAAGAAAAAAAACAGAGGAACACTTTGACATCGTATCTCCTACTCTAACTAATGCAACCATCCCTTATTCCAACATCCTCTCCATCATCCAATCGAAGGAGAAAAAAAAAATCAATCCCTGACGCAGTCCAATAACCTGTTCAAACATGCCATCCACCTCCTCCGAAGGAAAAGAATTTCCAGGAAATTCAATAAGGAAAAAAAAGAAAGAACGGGAAGCAGGAAGAAAGATTCGCTTCCGTCCGGATGTTCTTTGATACACAAACGAGGTGGAAATGTCACACACAGACCCACAATAAGCACCAAAATACACCATCAACATCCAAAACACGGTGTTGCATAATAAAACAAACAAAATACCACACGAAAAACAGAAATCTTGTCGATGTGCTCCTGAACTTTCCACTCAACACGAGACTGACGAATAAAATCATACAGAAAGTCGGGTCCAAAGTAATGCACTCAGCAAAAAAAAAAAAAAAATCACAAAAAATCGACCCCACATTGTGCAATTTTTTTTTCCTGCGACACTGTTCAACAAGAAAATTCGGGTCGACAAAGTGGTCTTGAGTGCTGCATTTTGAAAAAAACCTTACTTTATTCACCCACCCTCTCACGATTGAGCAGCAGGGAATATTTGCAATTCAAAAAAACTACATCTATATATACAGATCGACGAAGAAAAAAAACCTAGAGAAAGTGACATCTTAACACACTGCTGTCAACGTCACAGAGCTTGAAGAACACATACCCTCTTTTCTAATACCTCTTTTCTATAATACCGGGTTTTCTGACACTTTCCCTGTGCATTAGAAAGATCGGGGCGAGGGGGAAAAAATCTCGGGACGTGAATCTGCATAATGAGTCGACGCTGGAATGAAGAACTTCTGACTACGATCATCTGTACATATATATATATATATATAGATATATAAAGGACGACGACACATCAGAGATATATAGAAAGAATTAGACAGGAAGGAAAAAAAAAATTCATCTCAGTTCCATCTCCTCCACGTCCTCGTATACGGGTTTTTCTTTGTTTTTTTTCCCCTTTTGTGCGGAATACTTTTTCCACTACAGTCTCTGCTGGGTATGAGGGTGAGGATTTCATGACGATGAGCGTGTTCTGCAAAGCCTGCATATATAATGGGGAACCCATTTCCGGGTCAACCCCAAGATTTTGGTGTGCTGCTGGTGCTGGTGGCCAAATTTATCTGGCCATAGGGTCCTTGGAAAGCTATATTTTTTCACCGAAAATTCCTTGGGCACTGCTCTCGAAACCTCTGGGTTAATAAGTTTAAATTTTTCTCAGCTGAAATAAAGAAAACAATGCTCAAAAATTACAAGAACCTGGCACGATTTCAGTCATCTTCCACTTTAATTACTGCATTTAATTCGAGTATCAAACGTCTGGCCATCGGGTCCTGGGAAAGTTACCTTTTTCTCTTAAAAATTCCTCAGTCAAATGCATTGGAAATCTCGGATTAATGATGAGTTACCTTCTTTATGAATAAAAAAAAATCAGAAAAATGACAAGAACCTGGTATGATTTCAGTAGTTGTTTTAAATTGGGTTAATGTGTAATTCCCAAGATTGACTCAAGTATGAGGCAGGTTGAAATTTCAAAAGCCACTCGGAAACTTATTTAACTTTGAATTTTGAAAACCTTCACATGGTATGCCAGGAAATATGAAAATGCGTTTCTGGTAAATTGAAATTAGCAACTTTCTTTAAAAAATGTGTGGCCTATTCCACTCTGGAACATTTTTGGATGAACAATTTGGGTAACAAATCAATGAAAATGTCAATGCTTCTAATGAAAGCTAACCTTCATTGGATTACACTTATTTTATTTTTAAAGATATTTTTACCTTGAGAGATGATGAAAGAGAATTCACACATCTTGCGAGCATTTTTGAAGATCCATAATTTCACACAAGAAAAAACGAATGGAAGAACTAAATTTATACAATCAACACATCAAACACGTAGTTCTCGTTATTGTATTCAGCAAATTATTCCCAAAAATTCCCGCTTTGCTGGCGAAGAAAATGGTCAAATTTTCAAGTGTGTGAATTTGAATGAGTTATATCAGCAATGCCTTATTTCCTGAACATTCTGACGTCTTTCAATTGTTGTGAATGGTTTTCCACGCCAAGTTGTATATATCGTCGAAAATTATTCCCCTGACACTACGACAGATAGGCCACCATCATCCTTTGACCAAATCTCGGGCAAAAAACTCTAATCAAAAATCGGTGTTGGGTGACAAAAAAAAGGTATTTTCTCCTACCACACATATAACAAAAAAAAGATAGCTCTAATTGCCTTCGCATCCGAAAGCGACCAGCAATGCAAAGCGTCCTGATGTTTCACAAGTTCCAGCAGTTCCCGAATTCCCCAAGCATTCGTCCTCTTTCATCTACAATTTCACCTCATTTTTTTCTCGTCAATCTCTCAAACCAATAAATTGTTTCTTTCACCCAAGATAAAACCGGATACGTTCAATTCATCCACAGACGAGAAATGCTTGAAACACCTATGCAGGAACACTTCCGGAAAAGAATTACACTCATCTGACCCATTCCGGAAGGAATCAGGAACACGCGGGCAATTACAATAATATCAACCAAGACCCGTGACCTGACATTCATCAGAAACGCGTTTTCCTTAATTAAAAAAAGCAAGAATTTAAATAAAGTAAACTTCGTTACAAAAGAATTGATTTTGTGCATAATAGTGTAAGATCTAAAAGAAAAATAAGTCAGTATACAAGGATAATAAAAAGCGAATCTCGAGTAAGACGACGCGCAGCGCAGAACAAGTGAATTTCCCACGGGTTTATTTTTTCCCCCCCCAAAAAAAAGCGGTGGCGAAAATAAGGTCGGCACTTGAACGCAGCACACATACGTGTCAATAAGTCAGTCGAGTGTAAAATATCATCATCAGTGCACCGATCAATCGAAGAACGACGACGAGGAAGGATATTGATCGATTCCCGGCTTTCACATCAGCATCCGACGCAAGGCCAGGAGCAGAGACGTGGTCAGGACTGCCCCGGAAGCAGGCGACAATGTCCCGGACCCGTTGCACCCGTCCTTCTTGCAGCAGTACACGCTTCCTTCAGTAGCCCCTGTGTGTGTTGACAGGAATTATTGAAACAACAATAATAAATTAGAGATACAATGGCTAAAGTTGTCCAGGGTATTGGGCACCAAAGACCACAATATAAGTTGATGTCAAGTATTTTGTCAATAAGCAATAAAACAAATTGATCAGTCTGGGACTGGACCAGGGTTCCTTTTGGAATTCCTACTTTAAAGGGATAACACTGTATTTCACGAATACAAATATATGAATAAGCAACTTGACGAGCTAGGGCTTGTAAGGATAATGAGGATAACTTGAATAATGCACAGTTGAACTGAATCTGAATCTATTATTTGGAAAAGGAGCAGCTTATATACTAACGATTATATGCAACCTTCATAAGGTTTTACATATGCAATCAGAACAGAAGAAGTTATTGTCAAGGATGCTGGCACTGCAATTTTCAGGAGGGGGAAATATAATCTCTACTTCCAAGAATCAAGTATATTAGAGTATTTTACTATACACAGCTTGCATGCCCAACACGGAGGTTTTGTTTTGTAGGGATTTCCTCTGAATTCAAGTACAGTACAGTGCTGCTGATGCTCTAATACAGTGTTCCTCAACCTTTTTGGGCCTGTAGACCCAGCAAATTTCCAAAAACTTTTCTGCAGACTGGCAAAGTTTCAAAACATTTTTTACAGACTTGAAAACACTTTGCTGCATAGACTTTATATAGCAGCTGGCATCTAAAATTTTCTGTGTTTTGCAGAAATTAAGTTGAGAACCACTGAATAATCAGCCTTATACAGTGGATTGGCTTCAAAAAGAAGTAAAACGGTGTGATTGAAGAAAGGTTTCTCAGAATGAAAAATTGAAATTATGTACTTTCAGCTCATAAAAAATGTGTCTATAAAGTGTTATCAGGAGAAAAGCCAGCTTTTATTTTTCATCAAATTATTCCAACTGCCTTTGTCTTTCCAAAGTTTTGGATAAAGATAACATAATTGAATGGTACTTTTAATAAATGTATTATTCTGAATATTAATGGCAAACTGGGAAAAATGCTGCAGACTGGCACCAGTCCACAGATACAGGTTTGGGAATACCACTCTAATACATTAAGTGTGAAACCGAACTTGCAAAGTTTCATAAAATTTTTGCAGACTCAAAAATGTCTTGCTTAGAATAATTCACCTCAAGGCATTACAAAGTTGCTGCTTTTTGCACAAATGAAGTTATTGTGAACCAATGAATAAGCAGCTTTTGTGGAATGTCTTCAAAAATTAGTAACAAGGTGTGATTGAAGAAAGGTTTCTTGGGATGAAAAATTGAATTAATTTATTTTAGCAGTTGAAAATTTGTCTGAAGCTTAATTGGGAGAAAAGCCAATTCTTATTTTTCATCAGATAATTTCAACTGCCACCATCTCTACATAATTTCACATAAAAGAGAACAGTCTTTGATACTTTTGATAAAAAATGTTCTGCTGAAGAAAATTTTCCATAGACTGGCAAACAACTTCAGCAGACTGGTTTTTTTTTTCAACTATGGATTGGGGAACACTGCTTTATTTAATTGAACAGAGGTGGGGTATGCAAAAAGCAGGAGTGAATCAAAACAAAAAAAAATCCTGACTGTGTACTCAAGTACCGGTCTGCTTTGTACTGTACAATCAGCATTCTTTCATACAAAAATCTGGGTTTTCTCTGAAAGAAGACAATTCAAAGAAGTATACAGCATATGAATGAAAAGGCATTCCCGGAATTATTTGGAAGAGAATGTAGTATTTGAAAAAAACTTCAATACTACTGTATATCGTCTGCTTGACAGTATACCAAATGAAATTTAATCGAACTCTCTGGGTACAATTTCAAGGGACCATCAAAAAAAAGAAGAAAAATTGCATTAGGGAGGTTTCAAGCTTGGGAAACAAGCCCTTCTATTTGTGGCAGAAAAGAAAGAATTTCAGGAAATTGCAATTAATGTTCATGGCCTTAAATTTCTCTTAAATGCGTTGATAGGATGCCAATAACCTTTGAGGCAAGGGCTTTTCTGTCCAATTAGTCTTTTATACTTCCTTTCAATAAGACACATCGAATTACTTTTTTTCATTGCTTTTCTCTTTTCTGTATCAAGAAAATAAATGGCTAAAATGACTCCAGAAAATTTGAGTCATGGAGGTTCAAAATGTATCAAGCATTGTTGAGTGCAGCAAGCAAAGAACCAATTATATCAAAGTTCAAAACACGGAATCGTTGACTGAACGAAACGATCAAACTCTGTTCCTTGAATTTCACCGCCTAGCCGCAGATATGGGTGAAAATTTCGAAATTTTCGATTGAAATGCCATGCATCATTTTTTCTCTAGAATTTGGGATATTTTCGGTCTGACCCCCGCCGAAGAAGTTCACTGATTGCCGGGGTGTAGAGAAATAATGACCCTCCGTTCCTTGGGTCGGTGGCACGGACCTCGCCAAGTCGATGTCGTTCCGCGTCCGTCGGCAACTCCCAACCCCTGTTTCTGAGATTTGATTCGACTGGATGATAATGATCATGATGATGATGATAATGATGATGATGACGATCACACCTTGAGCCTCTTACTTGGACTGATTCAACCGCGGGTCTCCCACAAACTTCATCCTCAATAATAATGTCCAAGGGAGAATATTTGTGTTTCGAGAAATCGAAAAGTGTCTTGATTGCTTGATGACGGCTTTATTGGTAAAATTTTACTTTTTCATGGGCGAATTCAGGGTCTTCTTTTCATGTTCTTTGTTGAGTTCAGGATAGCCATCAAGCATTCGATGTAGGTTATGAATTTACTTGTTCAAGTCAAGTCCATTGTGTGAGCTATTTTTATGATGTCTGCGACAGTGCGACCCCAGCTCACTTAGTGCCACGAAATGTTTCAGGACAAATGACAGCAATGAAACAGGAAATTGCTTTTGAGGAAATGTAGTTCAGGGCTTCTATATACAGTAGGGCATTGAAGCAATCAACTAAATTTCCCTCAAATTCTGCAAAAAACCCCATTTTTACAAATGCCGTATATAAGGGTAAAGTAGCTTTTCTGTAGAATTTTTAGGTCATTGCGCCTGTTTTATATGAAAGAAAGTCAAACAAAGCATAATGTGAGGCTCAATATTGCACTCTTATAGAGTCAGTAAAAATCAATGCAGGGGAAATTTGCCGCAGTTGAACTTGCCACACCTCAAGTTGCCGCGCCCTAACTTGCTGCTGCTGCAAGTGACTGCAGCTTGAAGTGACTGCAGTAACAAATTGCCACTGCAACAAGTTGCTGAAATCATTTCTTGCCACAGTCACAACTGGCAGCAGTTATAAGTTGCCGCTGTTTCAACTTGCTGTACTTGATGAAAAAAATTAAGATAGGTATGAGGACATGATTTAATATCATTTATCTGGGTTTTTTCTTATCTGGATTTCTTTCTTGAAATACTAAAATATTTATTTTCCTCATTCAGAAAAAAAAATTCAGACAGATCTTCAACTTTTTCAAAATTTTATTCACAGCAGACCATGGACAAAAGAACAAAATAGTGAAATGCAAAAAGATGAAATCCTTGACTTTCAGTAAAGCCAAAGCTACTGGGATCACTGTGGTGCCAAACAATGCATGGATTGTATAAAGCTGATAAAAAAATATTTGGTGCTGCTTTGAAAGTATCATCACCAAACAAATGGTCACGGTTTTCCATCCAAGACAAAGATTCATCAGTTGAAAAAATAAGAAAGCAGTTGGCATCTCCAACCCCACTATTGTACACAAAAAATTCAAAATTATTACAAGTCTTTTCAAATTCTTCTGGCAACAACATATCATCCATTTTTATTTCTCACAGAGAAAGAAAAAACCCCAGATAAATGAGATTAAAACACGTCCTCATGCCTAGTTAGGAAGTGGAAGAATGTGGGAATTCCCACATACTTCACTGAATGAGGAAAAGAAATATTTCAATTTTCACAGAGAAAGAAAAAAACCCAGAGAAAGAAAAAATGCCTAATGCTATACTAATGCTAACCTATTGCTATCCCCAGTTTATTCCCTGACAATGAAAGGCTTCAAGCATTTTTCTGGATCTCCCCATGTGGCAGACTCATCAGTCAATGCCAAGACTGAGAGTTTGCAATAGTGCAAAAATGACTAGTATAATGTATGTACTAGTTATGCTCTTTTATGTGTATAGAAGCCCGGCAAAATTAAAATTTTCGCGCTATTAAAATAAATTCTTCGTTTCATCTTGATAAAAACTTGCGGATACATTAATTTCAAGAACGAAAATGCACCAGGAAAAAATTGGCAAATTTCCGAAGAACCTCGCCAAAAAAATCACAGGGAAATCCGGAAAAGATCGGTATCTCGAACAAAATCCCTGAAACAAAAAAAAACCAAAGCCGACGATGGGATCATGTCCCGAAGTCACGCGATTCCCCATCACGAGTTGGGTTGCGTGTCTAGCAGCGCTTTGTGCCTCCACGTAATGCACTCAGCTGAGCTTATTGTGGAACCCTGTCCCCGCCCCTCCCCAAAAACCCGGCTGTGTGTAACGAGCCGCTTCATTATCCCCCCCACATTAATAACAACTTCAACAATAACTCTCAATTTTCCATCCCCCCCACAATTTTGCTCTGGATATTTTCTCTTCGAATTTCCCGTCATCTGTTTTGTGCTCAAGGAATAATTTCCCTATCGCGAAGAAATTGCGGGCTGCATTATTATGCATCATCATCGCTGCTGCTCCTGCAATTTATTCCTCGCAAGGAAAATTCGGGACGGCTTGCAGAAAATGTAAATCCTTCACTTAATTCTTCTTCTATCCCTGCTGTCGGGGGTTCACGGTACTCTATCATACATATATATATATATTCTGCCAAGGAATTCTCCGTGTCTATATACCCAGAATCTGTTGAAAGTGACTGACGAAGAGTCGTTCGGAGTCCTGCATGGGCAAAGCGCTTTCAGAGCAGCTACAGTCTGAGATAATGAAAGGCAATGTTGTAGAAAGGCAGCATAAAGGGACTAATGGCCTCCCGACACCTTTTGAGACACTTCGACCAAACATATCCCACACTGAGAAAGGGAGTCCTTTTTTCTATATGACAGGTTTCTCCAGCAGGTGGAAAAATGAGCGTCTGGGTTTATAGAGAGAGAGAGAAAAAATGCCAGGAATAATCTTATACTGAATTTTTCACAGGAACCTTGGATCCAGGACTCCAATCCATCCCGTGCCGTGTCAATTTTTTTTTTTTGTGGGTACAAATGGGCAAGGTTCAAAATTACCCGTGAGACGAAAGATTTATGCCTGATGTATGGTGTCGGCGTTCCATTTGAGGGCTGGTCATGATTCAGAAAGAGGGACGAATGCCTTGAAAGTTTTTTTTCCTCATAACTATGCCAAGAAAATTTAAAAGATCATAAAGTATTATCAGGAAATTGGAGGCAGATTCAAAAGCCAGGAAAGAATAAATTGTGGTCTTTGATCAACCCTGAAACGATTCATCAGATTATGGGATTTACAGTATCACCCTTTTTTAACTTTTCTGTAGGAGAAATAATAATTGGTTTTCAGAATTCAAGGGATCCAATTTATTCGTTCCAGAGCATTATTTGAATATTAGAATATTTTGGAAACAACACAGGCTTCATGATAAGGATTTAAAAAATATGGGGATCAAATGAATTAATGAATGCTTTGCCCTGAAATTCCCAAAATTAGAGCAAGCTACTGAATTTCAAAAGATACGTAATGTGAAATAAACTTACGTATCTTACGTACTTACGTAATGTGATAAAAACAGAGGAAAATCAGCCGAATCTGGTTAATGTGAAGGCAGATGCTCTTTTTTGAAAGAAAATATCATAAAAAATTCTAATCCAAGATTTGGACGATCTGTCGAGATATCGGCTGGCAATTGGACCAAATTCACAGAAAAGTTCATCAAATATTTCGAAAGATGTCCATCTTCTCAAGAAATCGAGCAACGGACATGGACGAACTTTTCAAAATAAAGTTTATTATGGATCCCTATTTTTTGAACAAGAAAGATTGAGGCTGGCCTCTTATCTCAAGATTTTTTTCTATCAATTGTGTAGAATATAGACTCACTAGGATTGGCTGCATATCTTAGGTTTTTTTGAGTATTTTGCATGACGAAATTTGAGATCCTGTGCAGTTATCTTCTTTGCAGCTATTTTTTTGCGCGTTTTGAGAGAAAGATTTTTTCAACTTGAATTTATTTGAGGACTGTTTCGAACTTTTCTCCGAATGGAGGAGGCAAATCATCATTCTTCAATTTAAGTTTATAGAAAATGTGATGAAACCCACGGGGTTTTCACATCAGGACCCAGCTTATTGAGAAATGCAGTAATTGTATTCGCATTTCAGGGTTTCACTGTATCAGATTTTTTATACTCATTTTTGAAACAAATTTTTACCGTTGCTTGGCAAAAGCCGTTGACACAAAATACACAACCTGTAAAATCATTACTGCGTAATTCAACTCGCAAAATCAGATGACGAAAGTTGATCTCAGAAAAGTATTTCGAAAAATAATGGTGAACCTTGTCAATGCGTGGAACGAAATTCCTCGCCTCGTCGAATTCGGAGCATTTATTGAATCCGTTGTTGTCAGACTGCTTTTCTACAAATCCTCACAATATCTTCTCCTTCAGAAAGAGAAGGAAAATCCTGTTTCTCTCTTATCCATTTTCTAGAGTGCAGAGAACTTGGCTCTCGGGCAGGGGATGAAAGTTTAAAACCCTATACACATGATCATCACATCCAAGGTTCTCTCAGAAAAGCCAACTTATAGCCCTCTTTTCTTCACTGCTCATTTGTTGCGCAGTAAATGTAACATATGATGCTTACATCGAAAAGTTGTTGGGGTTTGATGTAAATTTTTGTGAATGACTGAGTGTATTAGATTACCCCCACACAACAGACATCCCACACAACGGACTGCACCTCTGGAGGTGGTTTTCCTTCCTGCGCAATGGACTTAAATCTGCAAAATAGACTTCAGTTGGTATAAAAGTAATGGTAAAAGTAAAAATTTTAATTTTTAATAATTGAATTTGCATAACAGACTTTTCACACAAAAGACTATAGTCTGTTGCACAAATTAAGTCTGTTGTGCTGGGGTTGACTGTATAGTGAATATACTCAGAATCAGAGCTATAAAATAAATAAGCTAGGTTCCCCTTGGAAGGCAACTGTGATTTTCTTCTACAAATATGCTGTTCATTTTTCTTCATGATGCTTTAGCCTTGTTGAATTATGAAAAGTTTTTAAACTAAGTGATGATTAAACCTTGAGTGATGACTTCTTGATTATGCAGGTGGTGCCCCACAATTCAACCCTAATCTTTTGCTGGACTATGGCTGGATTGTAAAAAAGCAGTCAAATTGCAAGACAACATCAAATTTGATGTCTTTGACATTTTATGTCTCAAATATGTGGGTCAAATTTCAGGGCAAAGGTCAAATTTTGAGTCACCCTGCCAGCAAATTTGAACATCAAATTTCAGGACAGACAAATTGTGGGATGGTCAAACTGCAAGGTCCCACCTGTCCCTTCATTAATGAAACATAAGTTGTACAGTCCTCAGTGGTCACCCAAGCAAGGATAAAGGCCACTTCAGATATTTCAGTGGATCAAAAGAAAACTGTCAGTAGCATTTTTGGAATTTTCAAACCTTTCTAGTTTTCATGAGATTACATTGTTCTAATAACGCATTTTTTGACAAAAATAATGCCTACATTTTCTAAAGGTAAATTAATTTTTAAAAATCTTGCAGAATTCTTCAGGAATAAGTTCATTATTTCCAGCATAAAAGTATTGTGTACTTATCCTATTGCTGAATGAACATGTGTTGTATATCATCATAAAGTTTTAAATGACAATTAAATTTTCTCCTGAGGGATATTCTTCTTTGCACTATAATCAGCTCCACAAAATATTCAAAAATTTCCATAAATATTTGCAATATTTATATGAACTGTTATCCCCTTATTGGGAATAACTGAGAATGTTACCTTTATCTCAGATTATATCAATCGTGGATAGATTCGAGTAAGTCTACTTTTAGAGGAATAGATAAAGAAGTATGTAAGCAAGTACTTTCAAGTACAGAAATAGTCTTTATTATTACTGCGTAATAATACCACACAACACAATCCAGAGACACCAGCAAACACAGAGGATTATACCAGAAGGGTCACTTCACAAGTCAATGCACAATTGCATGCAACTGCCTGCTAATCCTGGATTTGACCAGGGTTTATATACTGCCCAAATCCGGGAAGGGGAAGACGGAAAGTTCTGGAAACTGCGCAGTTACGATCACGTGATTGTACACGTGCTTCGGGAAGAACCGCGGAGGGGGGAATCCATAAGTTTGAGACCAATTAAACTGGTACACGCGTGCGTCGCATCTAGGTCAGTAGGGGCACGCCTGTCAGTGATTAATTGGTTCTTGGAATCGGAAGGAGTCCAGAGATAATTATAATATTATATGTTAATATTCTAATTTATTATCTCATCCTTTTCCCAGTCTTTCTCTTTCTTTCTCGCTGATGTGCGAGCGCTGCCTTTTGGCGAGCTCTCGAGAGAACGCATACGCGTCTCTAGAAACGCATGCGCGTTTCACAGCGAATTATTATCGGGGAATTTCCACCGATAACAATCACCCGGCACAAACAAGAAAAAGCTCGCTTTTTCTTTATTCAAAAATAATCTGACATCCACTCCAAATGGCTTGACAGATTTTTTCGAACCTCGATAATTATTTGCGAGTTTTTCATGTGCTTCTGTGATCTTTTGGAAGGAGATGTGAAATTTTCTTTCCTGAAGGAAGGATGGATTTTGATCTCTTATTTTGCTTCAGAAGTTCATCAAGAAAATATCTCCTTTCAAAACCAAAAATGTTTCTTGAAGTGGGAATTTTTTCAACTCTTGTTGTTATAGTTATTTCACATTCAAATTGTTATGTGTTGGACAACATTTGGTGGTGTTCTGATTTATGTGGGGCAGATGTTTCTGATTCTGCTAGCGTAAATGGGATAATTCATTTTGCGGGAGACAAAGCAAATTTGGACTGTGCGCGAAAAAATGGGATAACAGTAAGTTTCACCAAAACAAAATAAAAACACAATTTCTTGAGTTTTTCTTGTGTTGTTCAGGAACTTTGGCTGTTTGACGATGCTTCATGTAGTGGGTCGTCTGAAGGGATCCTTTTGAAAGGGAAGGGTTGCAAACAACTTGTCCTTGTATTTCAAGTCCTTGTCCACTGTTGCGTCCTTAGGCACGTCCAAAGTTGAAGCCACTGTTTCCAACTCCTCCACCGCTAAAGTTGCCTCCCAAATGCCCTTAGCCGTCACTGCACGTTGGTTGCTTTGACTACGATTTCCACGTCGACGTCGATTTCTCTGACGACTCCACGCCGCAACTATAGCTGGTGCTAAAAGTGTTTGGCTTGTGCGCTAAAAAGTGTAAAGCTACGCGCATTAATAAAGGGCAACCCAATAGTATAAAACAAACATAAATATTAATAAAATCGAAAACGTGGAACTTTGATTTTTCTGATTCTTTGTGTTTACTTTACAAAGAGATGGTTTGTGGAATGTTTCTTTTGGATAAGAGTTTGGTTGGGATTTTTTCCAGCTATTACTCTGAATGATTTGGATGATACTGAATCTAGAACTGAGACAGTTGAGATGATTGAAATCACTTCTGCTGTATGATTGCTTTTGCGTTTTGGCTGCATTGTGGGTTGCTCATAAAGTTTTTGTTCTTTAAATATTTGAAACAATTTTTTCAACATAAGATATGAAATCGATATGCATGTACCCATGGTTTAGAGTATATATGTCCATGGTAAAAGACAAAAAGGTTTTTGAAAAATAAGCGTATATGTTAAGCGTTTTTCATAAGCGTATCAGGAATTCATAAGCGTATATTTGTTTCAAACATGTATGTACAAAAATACAAGAGTTCTCATTTTCCTTTTTCGTGCCAAGGTCTGTTCATCTTTTTGTTCTTTTTCTCTCAATTTTTGATTGTAATGGATGGATACAGGGCACTTGGTGTAGTTTGTCTTGGGACCAAATCAAATTCAATTCCTTGGAAATTTTGTCTGACTTTTGGTGCTGTTGGAGTATTTTCTAACAATTGAAAATTTTCTTGATCTTTGCATATTTCCTGAATAGATATTTTCTTTTGGTTAGATAGCATAGTATTTTGGTTTGGTAATAAATTCTCAATTATATCATTCACAATTTTCTTTTTAGGGTATTTTATCATTCTAATACGTATATAGAAGAAATATCCGAGTATAACTAAGATTATTTTTACAGTAATTATTAACGCAATTAAATAATATTGTCCGTAATTTTTGAAATGATTCTCTAGCCAAGATAGATTGAAAATATTTAATCGCTTCTTTGGCAATTCTTTTTGTTAGATAGCATAGTATTTTGGTTTGGTAATAAATTCTCAATTATATCATTCACAATTTTCTTTTTAGGGTATTTTATCATTCTAATACGTATATAGAAGAAATATCCGAGTATAACTAAGATTATTTTTACAGTAATTATTAACGCAATTAAATAATATTGTCCGTAATTTTTGAAATGATTCTCTAGCCAAGATAGATTGAAAATATTTAATCGCTTCTTTGGCAATGGTTTAGTGTAGGTAGATGTTATTTCCACATTTTCAATATCAGGTATGATGCTATTGATTGGGCCATTAACAAAATGGTAACTGCAATTTGGTTGAAATCGAAGTACTCCAGAATTTGGTAATTCGTATTGATTGGTAATTAATTTTCCATTTGCATCTTTGCATTCTTGAGTTACTGTACCCTTTGCTTCTGGTTCTTCATGTGTATCCGTAGGGTTAACATAAATGTATTCGTCTTTATGATTAACATATTGAAGAAATAGTCCTCAAAGTTAAAGTCAATTTGATGTACGTCTAGATTAAACACGTAAACAAGAGGGCCGGTTTTATCTTCAACATGTTAATGAGTTACCTGCTGAGTTGTACACTGAAGGTATACATAACTTGCAAAAGTAGTAGTGTTGCTGTTCAATGCATTGTGGTAATTCATCACTCTCGTATGAGACTGCATTGTTTTTGCTGATTAAAATAGTAGGTGATGTTGATTTTACTATTTTCCATCTTCCAGTACCGTCTTTATCTTCACTGTATACTGGTGCTATGACCTCTTTTAATACATTATAGATATTACTGTCACGTATTATTGGTATTAATGTTATCATTTTATATTTGCATTCTGAGTTTGGAGTATTCGTAAATAAATCAGGATTGCAATTTATGAATTTGCCTGTTGTTAGAGGATTTGTATGGACAAATGTTTCTAGGGAATCTTTCGGTATCCAACTTTCTTCATGATTTAATATTTTTTCTATAGCCTTATTAAATTCGTTCCTTGTTAACTGTCCTATGGGGTGTTGTAATCCATGTTTTCCATCTAATCCTATTATTAAATCGGATAATCTGTTATTTAATGCTAGTATTCGAGTTGCTATTCCTGTAGAGGCTGCGTTTATTCGCCAGCCTGTGGTTGCATAGAAAGCAGTAAAGTTTAGGGTTAGATATTTTGTAAAAGCTGACTGTATGTCATCAAGAAAACTTGATAAGTCTTCTGTTGGGAGAATGATCCTTTTTTGGCTTGCGTTCAACAATATCTGAGTTTTACTTGGGTTGGATGTTTCTGAATCATATAATTCTTTTAATTTAGAATTTGGTATTAAAGGTACGTCCAGATTTGTATTCCTGTCATAAGTTTGTGTCTCATAATATAAGTGGGTTAGTATTCTTCTTAAATCTTTTTTAATGAAGAACACACTTTTTAATAATTCAAGCATTTTGTCATATGCTTCCACATCTGTTTTATTTGTAGCTCTAGTGTAGTATTGATTAGTGTCATCAAGGATAGTTTTTATTTTCTGAGATATTTCACCTACAAGAATGTGTTGTTCTATTGTCCAAATGTTATGCGGGAAACAAACGTGGGGTTGTTGTTGATACACTATTCCTATATCACCATGGAAACTTTTAATTGGAGATGTGGGTCCTGAATTATCTTCCTTAGCCTTGTTATCTGGTAAAAGAGGAGGTGGGGGAAATAATATATCGGTTGCTATATTCGTAGCTGATCCTGCCACTCCTACTACATCACTTGCTAAATTACCAAGATTTTTTAACAACTGAGTTTGGTTTCCCGGGATCAATACACACAAGAAAAATATCACCAATTTTGAGTTCTGCATGCTTTCACTTCTCGATCCAGACTGATGATGCTCTGAGAAATGCT
>CAJPEX010002868.1:0-30639 GCA_905338405.1 Notodromas monacha
TGAGGGCTCGTCTCATCCGTATCGGGGCGTTGCACCGACTCACTCAAGGTTACTTGCACACGTTTTCCCCGACTGTTGATGCCTTCTGCGACGCATTTTATGTGTTTCCAGCTTCCTGTTCGACTTGTAAGAGTCGAGCTGCTTTTTCGGTCGGGATGAGACTGATCGTATACACACGCAGACGCGCAAGTGAAGTTACTTTTTCGAGGGAACGGTCCTCGCAGATGTATGAGTGAGACCCTGCTGCTGGGTTAGTGTTCTGCTCATTGGCAACTCTGGTATCTCAAAGAAAAAAAAATAAAGATAAATTAGACTGGGAATTTCTGAGAACTAAAATGAGAATTTGTTGGAAAATATATTATACCGTGAGACCCTGAGATATGCTTGTGGAGGTAATCGATGCTTGGACCTTTTCCTTATCGTGGAATGTCCACATGTTGGATCTAATTTTACAATATACAGTAATTAAAAGCAACTTATTTAGTGGGTTTTCAGCTCAGGGGAAATTATGAAAGAAGACCCAAAAAATAAAATAATATGTGTTTCTCAACCTGAAGGTTTAGAGTATATCTGGGCAGAAAAAAACCGCACAAAAACTCATCTGGCATCAAAAAGACCTCAAAAAGCAACAAAAGAAAGTAGAAGTCTTTCAATACTCTGTTCACAGATTATGGAGAATACTCCACAGGAAGAGGGACAAAATTAACTTGTTTTGATCAAAAATTTGCGTAAATATATACAAGATGCATTTTAACTTTTGTGAATACCTCAATTTCTTCAGGTTGCTATCAAAATTTTGAAAAATTATTCTTCACATTTTTAAAATGTTGAAAAATCGGCCAAATGTTGAGATATTGTCAGGATGTCAGGGGAGATTTTTAAAAGTTCATAGTGTCCCCAGGTTAAATTGTCTGCACGTCAGGATGTCCATATTTCAGGTACTCACTTTACAGTATTTTGAAGTGTTCCACTGCAGCAAGAATTTTACTTCTCCTTCGAATGTTGGTTTCGAAGTTTTCAACCTGAGCTCAATTGATCCCTTATGCTTATGGCTTCGCTCTTCTTTCCCAGTGGTTTCAATGGTAATTTAAGATTCGACAGTGAAGCAAATTATTGGTTTTCAAGTTGAATACGTTTTAAATAAACCGCCGAAAAATTTAAATTCGCGATTTGTTTCTCATCGAGCGTATAAATGTTTACAGGATCTCGATTTCCTTCGGATAACTTCTAAGAGATTAGGCTGGGAAATGACCAAAATTAACTAACTCCTCTGATTATTAAGGGACGGATTTTACGATAGACGTATGTTTCACGTCTACTGACCAAATTGCTTAATTGCTTTCATCGTTCCGGGACCGAAGCATGTGTGAATCTTTTTTTGTTGTTGAGTGAAGTAGTTTTCGTTGAAGATTTCTTTTGTTTTGTTTGGGATTATTTTGTTATTGTCGCATTATGACATATGAGTATGCTGATAATTCGAATTGCCTCGAGGGTACACAATGTCATTCGGAATAGCGTATCGACGACGAGCCCTAAAAAGTGATAGCTGCTGTCGCGTGAGATTTACCATATTTCCATGCGCGCTGTGAGCTCGACGCGGCTCGTCATGACGTTCGAATATAGCTCGTCACGCTGAGTCGAAAAAAGGAAGAGAATCGATTTCTATACAGAGGCGTGACCTCTTATGTAGGGCTGTTGGGTTCGCACGAAAATCGCGAATTCGGGAGTTCATTCCTCGTTGTTTCTCCAACACAGTGTTATCATGTGACGTGGAGCTTCCACATGCTCCGGAATTCCGGTGATCCATTTCATTTGCTTTCCTGTTGAAAATAATGTTCAAGGTGCGCTATTTCAGTGCGGCTTCTGAAAAGTGTTTGAAATTCACAGGGTCCACAAACTTCTGCTACCTCATCCAGCCAGCGATCGAGTAACGTTTGTCAACCAAAATAAATGAGGATGGGATCGAGAGACTACCAGAGAAAAATATTTTATTCATTAGTGAAATTCAACCACGCTTGTATTTTTGTAGAAAAAATATTTTCTTGCAAACTTAGTAACTACTGTACTAAAATTCGGACGCAAAAATAATTACTGAGGAATTCGTGAAGCTCTCGAGGGAAATAAATTTTTTTACGTGTATATCAGACCTGTATTTTCCACTTCCCAGACTTCTGTACAGATATTTTTTTCTCATTAATTGTACCATGTTAACTTGCTTTATTGATTCAACTACTGTATATCTTGATTGACTACTGAAATTTAATGTTGCGTTGTCGGGGCCTTGAGTAGAGTACAGTATGAGAAAGAAAGAGAAAATCTGACTCAGTACTGTGTGATGTGTATGCAACTGTGAAACGAGTTCCGTGCAGTTTGCATGAATTTTCAATTATAATCCATATATGCGACGTTAACCTTCCAAAAATGTTTATAGAACCATACAGTATGACTGTATGAGTCTTTTCAATGCCTGGAATTATTTCAGATTCATATTTGAACTCAAAAAATGCATGCTGGACTGAGAGTCGAATCTGGATTATTCTTCGATATCGCTTCAGCGATCGTTGATGTACTGTACTGATGTACTCCGTATGTATAGTACTGTATATCATAAATTCAAAATCTTCATGAAATATTTCTCCTGCTTTAATATTTTTCAATCTTGTATTGAGCTTTTCCTATACTGTATACCTTTGTCGTCTAGTTGTTCAGATGATTCCCTGGCGAACTTGATTTAATCGCTGGTTGGCGCCCTGTTCAAGAATATCTCTCGAATATTCTGATCACGAATTCATTTTTATATTGTACTTGTTTGGTTTTTCCAGGTCACGGGTGGGTTGATTTCGTACTGTTAGCGCGTCGGCGTGACACACTCGACACGTTAGGTTGACATACGGTCAGGTCAGTCCAAAAATAAAAATAAATAAAATGATGCGAAGCGTGTTGTCGTCCGTGGGGAGCCGGGCCTCGGGAGTCACCAAGTTGCTCGACACCTCCAAGCTCGCCGCTCCGACCTGCGTGTCCGTTTCCCGACGCGATTTCACTCGTCACGAAATCCCCGACAAGCTCAAGGACATGCCCGAGCTGGCCAACCCGTCCTTTTTCGACATGGTAGAGTATTTCTTTCACCGAGGCTGGCAAGTGGTGGAAGAGAAGCTGGTCGACGAGATGTCAGGCAAGGCCTCGCGCGACGCCAAGTTCGAGCGTGTCCAGGGCACGCTCAACATCATCAGGCCGTGTCACCACATCCTGGAGATCAACTTCCCGATCAAGAGAGACGACGGGAGCTATCAGGTCATCCAGGGGTTCCGAGCCCAGCACAGTCAGCACAGGACACCTTGCAAGGGAGGCAAGTTTTTTTTCTTCTCGAGGAATTTGCGATTTTAACCCTCACAAGGAGGACAAGACGGATTATTCATGTTGAATAGTTTTCAAAGTTTTTTATATTTTTTCAAAGGCTCGAAAATCAAAAAAAAATATAGACTATAAACCGACGCATGCGGCCGATGGTCAAATTGTTGGGGTTTTTTTTTTACTTTTATTCTTATTTTTTGATTGAGCAGATAATTATACTGCTGAGAAAAATTCCCAAAATTCCGCATTTTTCTGTTTAACATCCACGAGATTAACGTTTGTTCTTTGTTTTTTTTTCGCCACTCTTACTTGAATTTTTATCGGAACACGCATTTTCAACCTTTGGGCAGATCAAACAAGATATATTTACGTGAACATGTTTTCCCCAGGTGCTAACGCATCAAGTACTCAACAGAATGAAAACGAAACCTGATGCATGAATGCGGCTAAAATTCAAACATGTCAAGATTTTATTTCCTTTGTCAATAGGAAAATTCTCCTGAGAAAAATCCACATAATTATGCGTTTTTTTATATTTCTTCCATAGAATTACTGGGATTTTGCCTTTAAATTCTTTATTCCCTTTTTATTGTGAATTTTTCTCTAAACCTGCGTTTAAATCAGGCAAAAGTGACACGACATGTTTGGGAAATATTGTGCTGCATTTTCTTGAATTACTCCAAAATAAAAGGAAAACTTGATCGAGTGCATGCGGCTCAAGTGCTCGTTATTTATATATTTTTTATTTCTATGGCAAGACAAATATTCTGCAGAGAAAAGTTTCCTCGAGCCTGGATTCTTCCAGTAGTATTATCGGGGTACGTAACCAGAACGAAATACTGTATGAAGTAGGACGAAAAATGACATACATTACTGTACCTCAATGTCGTCCACTCGTGACTAATTCGAGTTTATTTTCGTAGATGTCGATAGCAAGCTGCGGAAAAACGCCGCGCAGCTTCCTCAACAGCATTTTTGAGATTACTTACTCAAGCAGTTACGGCCAAATAAACGCGACGAGGCATTTCTTTGCCTCGTTTTTTCCTTGTTCAGATTTGACTTTGCGTGACTAATTTTTCTTCTAAAAATGGTATCTCCAGGTATTCGTTACTCGATGGACGTATGCGCAGACGAAGTCAAGGCCCTGTCGGCGCTCATGACGTTCAAATGCGCTGTAGTCGACGTGCCTTTCGGCGGAGCCAAAGCCGGCATCAAAATCAATCCCCGCGAATATTCCGAGGAAGAATTGGAGAAAATCACGCGTCGATTCACCCTGGAATTGGCCAAGAAGGGATTCATCGGACCGGGCATCGACGTGCCGGCCCCGGACATGGGCACTGGAGAGCGAGAAATGTCTTGGATCGCTGACACGTATGCCAACACAGTCGGACACCTTGACATCAACGCCCACGCGTGTGTCACAGGCAAACCCATCAATCAGGGTGGGATTCACGGCAGAATTTCCGCTACTGGACGAGGCGTGTTCCACGGGCTGGAGAACTTCATTATGGAGGCCTCGTACATGAGCATGATTGGAACGACACCTGGTTGGGGCGAGAAAACATTCATTATTCAGGTTATAAACGATCTTCGCCTTTTCTCATCTCAGCGTCGATTTTCCACAAGCATTAGAAGCGGAGGGCATTCGAGTGTGTCTTCATTTCATAAGCATCACAAGGATTGCAGAACTTGATCCATATATGTACAATACTGTACTGTATATGCACACAGTTGAACCTCCATAACTCAAACCGTCCAAAATCAGATACAAACCTTCCTGATTGAATGTTTTCAAGTCTGGTCTGAATTCCCTTGGAAACAATGCATTAAAAACCTCCCTAACTCAAAGGCTTTTCTTCTCAAACCTCAATAAGACAAATTTTCAGTAGCCTTTTGACTGTTATTTTCTTTATACAAAGAGGACAAAAGCATCAAAAATGGAATTTAGAGCATTTCAAAAGTAATTGAAGGACTAAATTGGGCAAATGAACCCCTCCCTACAAATTCAGGATCCATTCAACTCATGTAAAAAGTAATTTAAGGCCCAGAATTCTAACAACTTTGTGGAATTCTTCAATGTTTCCCATGACAAAGATTCTTGGCTCCATAACTCAAAACCTACTTAAGTCAAAATGTTTTGTTGGTCCTTTGAAATTTGACTTCAAGAGGTTCAACTGCTGTAAAATATAATTACAACAAACATTTTGGGACTACAGAAAAATTTTGTTGTACTGAGTAATTTGTCTGGGAGAGATTCTTAACATTAATGGATGGAAAACATTTTCACATCAGACCTGCTTTAAATTGTTAAGATATTGTTTTTCAGGCATTCTCTGAGTTCTTCAGTGTCTTCGGAGTACTGTAGTTATCTTTTGAAAAATTAGCTTCAATTATGCATTTCCATCAGTTTCACCGATCTCATCATCAGTATATTCTGGGAGGATGATGTAAAAATCTCTTTATTCTGAGGCAATGGTGTGTGGAACCACTTGGAAGCCTGTTTGTCATTGATTATACAGCTTCCATCCATACTACAAGAGCCAGCAAGTAAAATTTTGGATCAGAAATTTTGGGCTGTGCCTGCTTCAGTCAGGAAATTCCCACCTAGAGGTTCTATTGAACATTCCCAAAAAAACATTGGTTCTACTGGAATGGGAAAGTTTTTATAACATTATTGCTGTAACTTTCTGCCAGGACTTGCAAAAAAGGTGGTTATGCTAAACATTTTGTTGTAAGATTTCACTATATTTACGAAGCAGCCCTTGTAAAACCTATTACTGTATATATAAAATTTGGTCATCCCAAGGTATTCAATAACTCCATTTCTGCCTTTGCTTCAACGCTTTTATTATTGTTTTCCTCGCAGGGATTCGGTAATGTAGGCTTGCACACCATGCGGTATCTGCACAGAGCGGGCGCCACATGTATTGGAATAGTGGAGCATGACGGTGCCATTTTTAATCCTCACGGAATCGATCCTAAAGAGCTGGAGAACTACCACATAGAGAACAAGACCATCGTGGGCTTCCCTGCTGCTCAGGCGTACGAAGGTGGTCAGGATCTCATTTTCGAAAAGTGCGACATCTTCGTGCCGGCTGCTATTGAACAAGTCATCACCAAGGACAACGCACATAGGTTGCAGTGCAAGGTACGGATTAGCCATTTAATCTATTCATGAAAAGAGCATTTATATAGTTGAACCTGGAAAAGTCAAATACCTCCCGATGTAAAATTAATTTCAAGTCCCTGACTGAATTACCTTAGAAAGGATTCATTCAAAACCTCCCGAACTTGAAGGCTTTCCCCCTAGATCAAATCTCCATAACTCAACATTTTGTGAGGCTTTTTTGCTATGATATTTGACTGACACCGGGAAAGAGGAAAGCAATCAACGTGTAACTTGATGCATGTTGAAACGAATGTGAAAGATTAATTGGGTAAATATTGACCCTTTCCTTCAACTCCAGCATCCATTCAACTCATGAAGAAGCAATTTAAGGCTCAGAATATCCCCCATTGCAAATCCCTGCAATGCTTCTTTATTTTCCCCCAACAGAATTGCTTGCTTTCCTTACTAGAATTTTTGTTTGCTTCTCCATTGAGGTTTGACTTGAAGATGCTCGAAGGCATTTCCAAATGCAGATTCGTGAATGATACAGCAGTGGATTGCTTCAGCATTTTTTGTTGAAATGTCACTGATTCATTTTTATTATTATCTGAATGTTAAGGAGAGGAAATCTTGACGCAATTTTGTGTTTTCTAAACACCGTTGAACTTCATTGTCACCACCTACCGTGTTTCGCTTGAGAACGTATCTTAATTTGACACGATGAACTGCTGTTTGTATATATAGATCATTGCCGAAGCTGCCAACGGTCCGACGACTCCAGCAGCGGACAAAATTTTGTTGGAAAAGAATATTCTCGTCATTCCGGACATGTATGTGAATGCTGGTGGTGTGACAGTCTCGTACTTTGAATGGCTGAAGAATCTGAATCACGTTTCATACGGGAGACTGACTTTCAAGTATGAGAGAGAATCAAACTACCACTTGCTGGGTACGTATGAACAATTCAATCGAGTATTACATACTAAATTACAGTATTTCCTTTCACCAGTGGCTTTCATTACTTTTGTTCGTCAATTTTGCCTGAATTTTTTCTTTAAATCATTTGTGCAATGAATTATTGCAGTGACATAATTTATACTAATCTTTCACTTCCAGTTCTTGCGCCGCGATGCGTCCTCTGTGTCCTAATTACAGTAGTATTTTTTAAAAGACTTATACTGTATTATGTTTGGCGGACGAGTTTTGAAATGTTAGAAGTTATGTTCTCAACTTATAAAATTTTTTTCATTAAATATACTTCTCCAGAATCCGTCCAGGAATCCTTGGAGCGTCGCTTCGGACGTGTTGGTGGCAAAATCGACATTACGCCATCGGAAGCTTTCAGCAAACGCATCGCTGTAAGTCCTGGTGCCATTTCCATAAATTCAAACTTTTCTGGCTCCTCGGGAATATATTAGGCACATGTTTTCAATTTTGAATTCGTGAAAATTTCATAGAAGTAGTTTCCGAACGTTACTATACTCATATATAGCACAATTAATCGAAATCTTGAAATCGCAAAATTGGAATTACATACAGATATACCATCAGGATTCATCCACTTACAGTAGCAGCGTTCTCGTCGGAAATTTCACGAAAAAAAAAATTATCTTGCAGTCGATTCAAAAAATGCTTAGGTCTGCTTCGTGAAAAATGCGTTCTATCTGAAATTACCTGAAATCTCGACTTAATGGGGCAAGTTTTCAATTTTCATGCAGTACTTGGAATATTTAATTTTAAAAAACATGAATACAACTTTTGAAACACGCAACAGAAATCGGTTGGAAATGTTGAAGAAACGTATTTTTCGAGCTTGTGATTTTCGCTTAGAAATGTCCCCAAGCTTCTTGTATAACAGCTGTAGGTAAAGGCCGAATTTTTAAAAATTATATGCAGCTTATGCATTGCATACATAATAGGGTCAGTAAAAATATGGAATAAGAACAAAAATTTAAGCCCTTTTTCAAATTTTGGTCTGTTTTATTTTCTGCGAGATTCTCGTTTGAAAATTGGTACAAAATTGGCGGGTCCATCCGACAAATTACAATAAGTAATCCGATGTAAGGTGATTCGAATATTTCACGATACCAGCTGCCGTCATAGTGCATTGAAGGTCTACACATAATTATTCATCCCCAATTTGAACGAGCAGAATTCCCGACTTCAACGTTCAGCAACTATATGAGCGGGCTGGTGTAGCCGCAAACGTAAAATATGAAATTTTTTTTTTCTACAGGGTGCATCAGAAAAGGACATCGTCCACTCAGGTCTCGACTACACCATGGAACGGTCAGCCAGGGCGATCATGGCAACTGCGATGAAGTACAACTTGGGCCTGGACTTGCGCACAGCTGCGTACGTCAACTCCATCGAGAAGATCTACAACACATATCGTCAAGCCGGCCTCACTCTGTCTTAATTTTTCAGTCGGTGTTATATTATCATTTTCTGGTTCTTCTTTCCTTGCCTTCACTTCCCACTTTTATTCCTTTTGAATACGTTCCGATTCCTTTGATTTATCGTATCGGAAGAGCAAAGAGAAAGGAATTATTACAGTGATGATGCTCAGTCGAACTTCTATAAATGAGTCGCTGGCCGCATTGGTGCAATATATTTTTTCGGGATGCCGTCCTTTTCCTTCGCCGACTTGATTTGGCTTAACATTCGTTTTTTTTGGCATAGCTTGATAGATAAATATTTTAAAGACACACTCTTGCTTCTAATAACACTTCATCAGTTTCGAAAATGCCGCTGATTCCATATTATTATTATTTGCTGGTCTGCGGGAAAATTTTGTCTGCTTGATAAATGTATCAAAAGTAGTAATGGAGTCGGTTATCATTGTCAGACGTTTTGGAAGGACAATTGCAGTTGAAATTATGTGATGAAGAATTAAAATAAGCTTTTTTCCTAAAAACACTTCAGACAAATTTTCACCAGCTGAAATAGATTATTACAATTTTTCTTTCTGAGAAACCTTTCTTCAAGCCCACCTTTCTAATTTTTGATGACATTCAACTATAGCTGCTTCATTGGTGCGTAACTGAATTGTTGAAAAATGGCACAAACTCTCAAACACCTACCATAAAGTCTTATAAGAAGAACATTTGCGAGTCTGTAAAAATGTTATAAAACTTTGCTGGTCCACAGAATTTTTTTTTTTAATCTTCCAGTCCGCGGGTTCAAAAAGGTTGGGGAACACTGTTCTATAGCACATTCTATAAGCTGGAAAGCTCCTGGAAGCCTCACTCATTTTAAACTTGTGGAAAATTTAAATAATAGTCATTATGGAATTTTCAAGATTTTTTCAACTGGAAAAATTAATAGAGAGACAATTCCGAGCAGCTTTCTTCAGATCCTTTTTGATGCGATATTTCTATGTTTAACATTTTGAGTAGTTTTCGGCTGAGCCTGTACAAATTTCCTTAAAGATTGAAAGCATCGCTTAGTCGTGGTTCATCTAAGATCCTCAGGGAGACATCCGTCAATTTTTCCGGCTAAAAAGTTGCAGCGGTGTGAGAATCCATGTTAACATATTAGTTATAGTTTAGAAACGCTGTAAACATCGATTTGACAGTTCAGTCACACAAACATTTTAGTACACTGTTCATTGGCAGAAGAGGTCGACTCTCGTGACAAATTTATGAACACATTTTCGAGCGTTTCCTGCGTGAGACTGAAAGCCGAAATTTTCTGCGCGGATTTCCACGAATCCAGTGTCTGAAAAGCGCGACTGAGAGGGACAACACTTGCATAAGGAATTCGAAAAACTATTCGATCAACCGAAGTTTCAACAAATTCCGCTCCCGGAAATTCCGTAGCGAAATCCGAAAGCAACTGGGAACGTTCCCCTGGAGCTGTTTTCAATATATCAAGCCAGAGCTCTGCAGTGTAGCTGGAACCGTACTTGGTTCTCAAATGTTGTGTAGTTCCAATGCATCTAAAAATATATATAATAATAAAAACCACAGCCATAATTTTTCACATTTCCCATTTTTCTTGAATATACAAAGATTTGTTCATCTATGTTTTGAGACTTTTTGAAAGTGAGACCCCCAGATGTGGACATAATTGGTGCATCAAGCGTGTCCCCAAGTCAAAATGTCCCTAACTTGAGTCTCATTTACCGTTAGACTTAATTAGTGTTTTATGTACAAAATACTCACCATAATTCCATGAAAATAAAAATTGTCAAACTTGAGTCTCATTTACCGTTAGACTTAATTAGTGTTTTATGTACAAAATACTCTTCATAATTCCATGAAAATAAAAATTGTCTCCCAATTTAAACTGATTCAAATCAATATATTTCAACAACATATTGACATTTGGGGAATTGGATTCTGATACCTCTGTAGAGTACATAGAAATGTTGGCATTCTTTGTAAAATAACATTCAAGTTTAAAAAAAGAAGGAAGTCCCTCTCTGCTGGAGGTAATTTTTTTTAATTACCTGAATGGATGGTAAATTGGTGAGAGAAATGCCCAAGAAATTTTCTTACATCAATTTTAGGGCTGGATTTGTCTGTTTCTTGTAATTTGGCCCAAAATGTATTTGCAGTTTTGTTCCAAAATGTCCCTATGTTGAGTCAGTGTCCTCATGTCAGGCCTATTTTATTAATTTTTTTATTAGAAAATGAGTGTCCGTATGTCAAATTGCCCGCAGGTCAAGGTGTCCGCATGTGGGGGTCTCACTGTAGATCCAATGGCTTATCAACAGTTCAACAACAAACATTTACTCCCATGGTCCCATCATTTGGCCACCCTTCAGTGCTGTTCAACAGCCTCTCCACCGATTTCAATGCATTTTTTTCATGCTATAAACCCAAAGATAAAAACAGTGCTAAAAATTGAGTTCTGTTAGTCGATTGGGATCCCTGTGACTCATGCCTGCATGTTCCAAGTATTGGAAGAAATCCATGAAAGGGATTGATTTTGAGGACAGGTACAGCCTCATCACTTCCGCAGTCGAAGAGCAGCTCAATCAACTAACGGAACACGATTTTCGGCACTGTTTTGATCCTTGGATTTTTTGCATGAACAAAAAAAAATGTGTCGCAATCTGCGGAGAGTATATGAACTGCATAGAATTAGTGGTGCCAAATGATGGAGCTATGCGAGTAAGACAAAACTGTTGACTGGTTGAAACTCCGTTCAATCTATTCCAAAAAAAATCTCAAAAGTTATGAACCAACCCGGGTATTACCAGCAATTACGAATAAGGATGAATTCATCACCTCATAGATCCTCGGTTCATGATGCCGACTCTGTCGCACAAAACGTCCGCTTCTTCCATGAAATGTGTCGTCAGAATGGCACCCATGCGACCTTCAACTTCGGACTTGATGATGTCCCAAAGCTTTCTTCTGCTCACGGGATCCATTCCTGTCGTCGGTTCGTCGAGCAAAACAGCGTAAGGTTGAGAAAATATGCTGATCAAGAAAGAAAGCTTTCTTTTCGTTCCTCCAGAGATATTTCGAATGGCTTCTGTTTGTTCCGAGTCGAGGATGTTCATCTTCGGTAAAGCGCTGTCCAGAAAAGCTTTGCATTCCGATTTCTTCCAATTCCGTAACTGAAAATCGTCATTTTTTTCAGATCCGAGGTGATCTAATACGAGATCTGAACATAATAGTGGCTAAGTAACGTTTAAAGAATATATAAGAAATGACCTGGCGAAATGTTTGTCCGAGCAATTTATTTTTTTCTCAGCAGTGACTGGTGAACGACGTTTCAGCATTCAAGTCTGTTCCCGGGTAAAAAGTACTGCTTTGGTAAAATATTACTGTCGTACACTCATTTTTCTCTAACTGGTTGAAATAGAGATAATAAACTTGCAACTCTAAGATTTTTAGCAATTTCGCGGGCAGCCTTGCGAATATTAAAACAAAAAAATCTCCCAGACGTTAAATCTAATAAAAAAATCAATGGCAGAAGAAAAAAATTTTCATCAGTTGATGGAAATCTTTCAAACGTGGATACCAGTCAACGGGGGGGGGGGGGGGGTTTCATAAGGGCCATCGTGACGGACTTGATGATGTCCCAAAGCTTTCTTCTGCTCACGGGATCCATTCCTGTCGTCGGTTCGTCGAGCAAAACAGCGTAAGGTTGAGAAAATATGCTGATCAAGAAAGAAAGCTTTCTTTTCGTTCCGCCAGAGATATTTCGAATGGCTTCTGTTTGTTCCGAGTCGAGGATGTTCATCTTCGGTAAAGCGCTGTCCAGAAAAACTTTGCAATCCGATTTCTTCCAATTCCGTAACTAAAAATCGTCATTTTTTTCAGATCCGAGGTGATCTAACACGAGATCTGAACATAATAGTGGCTAAGTAAAGTTTTAAAAATATATAAGAAATGACCTGGCAAAATGTTTGTCCGAGCAATTTATTTTTTTCTCAGCAGTGACTGGTGAACGACGTTTCAGCATTCAAGTCTGTTACTGGATTAAGGTACTGCTTTGGTAAAATATTACTGTCGTACACTCATTTTTCTCGAACTGGTTGAAATAGAGATAATAAACTTGCAACTCTAAGATTTTGAGCAATTTCGCGGGCAGCCTTGCGAATATTAAAACAAAAAATCTCCCAGACACGTTGAATCTAACAAAAAAACCAATGGCAGAAGAAAAAAATGTTCATCAGTTGATGGAAATCTTTCAAACGTGGATACCAATCAACGGGAGGGAATTTCAATAGGGACATCGTGAAGGGTTTTGAAATTTTCAAATCTTGAACTTCATTAGCGCGAAAACCCAATTCTGAGGTCTCGTACTATGACAGCTCTACTGTATCAACCTTCGCTGTTTCTTTGCTTAATAACATTACATATTTTGTTGTGCATTTTTGATAATATATATTTCAGCGTGAAATTGAGGTAAGCATTTATTTTGAGCTTTTAATAAAAAAAAATTGTAGCCCATAGTCCAGTGTAGAGTTTTTGGAATGTAGCTGAAAAGGACTTCGATCCGCCAGCGAGGATGGTTCTTCACTCTCAATTTATAAGGGCTGGAAAAGTAAATCGTGATGATAGCATTGATCAGACAGTATAAAATGTATGATAAGACGAAGATCTACGTCTGGTTTCAAAATTCATTTCGGAAATGAAGACAAGATAATCGTACACCCTTACTCCAGCGTAGAATTCGAGATGTTCCCGAATGTTCAAATCTCCCCATAGGGCGTCGTGTTGAGGACAAAATCCGAGTCTCAGAAGGGCTTCAGAATGACAATTGCGAATAGGTTCTCCACCTACAAAAATCTGGCCACCTGTCGGTCGGTTTTCAGCCAACAACAGCTTAATAGTAGTAGTTTTCCCAGCTCCATTTGGCCCCAAAAGTCCGAAAATCTGTCCTTGGTCCACGTGGAAATCTAGATCACGCACGATTTGTCGCTCAACTTTCCCGAATGGCAGGTTTCTGGTGTGCAAAAACATAGGTTTAAATATCCACGCACAGACCTGAGTACCCGCGCGCAAAAAAAAAGGATCACACTACAATTGCTTGAAAATTCTTGTGATGAAGAACAGTTTTTCGTGACCCCAGTAGCTCTTTTTCAGGTTTTTAACCACGATAGCGGGGATTTTCTGGTCATCAGTGCTGCTTTCGCTGCGCAAAGGCACATCGTCGAAGTTTCCAGCAGGCATTCTAGTCAAATAATCTCTCACGAATTTTCTTTCTTCGAAAACATCTGAAATAAAAACAATTATAAGACAACCATGCCATTAAAACGACAAGCATTCCTTAACTGGAGCTGTTTGTGACTTCTCTTCAACTTCTACCGGTTCAGAATCTGCTGGGAATTTGTACCATGAATGAGAGATTTTGATATTTAAAAAAAGCATGAACTTAGATTTTAAGAAAATAAGTAGACCAACCTGAATCTTTTCGGTAAAATATCTTAGCCCTTATTATACATACTGTATTAAACTGCACATTTAAAACGTGACAAACATCATTCTCTTCGCCATTTTCGAAACTTTTTCATCATCGTCTTCAGTCATCAAAAATGTGTCTAGAATCAGCATAAAGTAAGTATATATATCGTGCAAAAGTAGTGTTGATGCGACATTTACGGGAATTTTGATGAGAACTTTTGATTTTTTTTATTGCGAAAAAAAGTCGACTGACCTGAGTCTTCTCGTTCAAATCTCTCTGCTACATGCGACTCGTAAATCCCCTCGCTCTTATTTGATCTGGGACGCAATAACAAAGCCTGGCTCAGGGGTGTATCATGATTCATTAAATCCTTCACCGTGATCAGGTAAATTAGTGCTATCATTTGCACAGGCACTGCAATGAAAAGTGGAAGCACCAGCCAATCGGACACGATTTCGTAGAATCCCACGGTTTCCTTCGTTTCCCGCAGTTTTAAAAACGTCTCTCCCATCACGAAGATCCCCATTCCATTCGTGTATGGCGGATATAAGAAGGCGAAAATGAAGTTGAATATGTTGTACAATAAACGTTCTTTTGGGTCACTTTCGCTTCTGGCCAGCAGCATGATCATTGGGATATACGTGAAATAACCTACAAGTTGACGAAGGGAAACATAAAAATCAGAAAAATGTAAATTTCTTTCGCATCGAAAGACGCTTCTGTTGAAGCAGCTTCACGCAATAAAAAAAAACAGCGCGCCCAGAACTATATTCATCTTCCATAAAACTTATTACCAGCGTCCAGCAACAACAACGAACACAGAAACAAAAATCCAGAATGACTATATAGGTGAAAGGGGCTCAATTTCTTCGTTGCATTGAACTTATTTGTAAAGATGTCTTGTTCTGAAAATGTTCAGGCTTCGATATTAATCTTGACCCTAGTGCAACACTATGAAATTGAATGGCTCAATCGCTACTTCGCAATACTTTTTTTTTTGCCAATAAATAAGCGTTTCCATAAATACTGTATTCTATTCTTTTTTGTGTTTTTTATTTTTTATAAACACAGTGTTCTGGGATGGACGAGCCGTTTTCAAAAGCGCTCAACTTATCAATCCGAAGATCTTTTCAAGAAGTCCATCAATTAATAGATATCATAAATTGAAGATTTGAAGTTTTTAGTTCATCTGAAGCTTTTATACTTAGGGCAAATAATATTCTTTGAACACGTTTACCGCAATGGAAGAAAAATATGCCGAAATCTGCCTTAGTCATCATCAATCTGAAAGAGAAGCATCATCAAAGGAATCAAGTACAATACTACCGAGAATGTTGTATGCCACTGGGAAAACTGCTCCAGCAGTAGCTTCTTTCCCGAAAAGTGACGCTGACAATCCAGCAAACAACAGCTCGTTCACAAAATGTGTGAGGTACAGAATGCACATCAACGTCAAAGGTACAAAGTCTGCCACTGGAGAAATCGGGATAATCACGATTCCAATGACTGTCAAAAATAAATAAAAGAATAGAAGAGAAATCGTGCTTGATGAAGACTTGATGAACCTTTGATGATCAAGCAATGTTCAAGTGAACATTTCATAAAGCTATCATTGTTTAGTACAAGGAAACATTTAGATTGCCCTTGTTTTGGGGAACATTTTGCTTTTTTAAAACACCTATCTTAATTGGTAAAATTTTTACAGATTTTCAAAGTTTGGGTGAAATTTTACAAATTGCTTTATTTTGTAATAGTTTATAACAATTCTCCAGAGCTGAAACAGAGAGAACTGCAATGTTTGATTGAATATCACAGTGAACATCATGTTTCACTGTGATGATCTTGTGAACATATCACATCCATTCATTCAAGTCATAATTTTAGCCAAAATTTAATGAAATTATTAGCCAAAAATATTGAATATTGAAATACTGTATTACAATAATGCATTTCAATATATTTGTCTATATATGTGCCTTTCCATTGCCAACCCATTGAGAATGCATTCTGCAATGCCATTGAAAACTGCCCCAACAGCTTTTCCAAATAACATTTTGAATATAAGTTGCCAATGTGTGGTCAATGCCAATTTGAGAATGCCCTTTTTTTCAATGTTGGGAGAATGGCATTCCCAATCGCTTCAGATCCCATTCTCCCAACATCAATGACAAAAAGGATTTGGCTGCAATCCTCACCATTCTGACAATGGTGCTGCAATGGCATTGCCAACGCCATTGTCAAAATGTTTGCCAGCTGAATTATGCCCCCATTCTTTGCTGGGTGTAAAAAATTTACCATCCTCATTTTTCCTCCTGATAAAAATAAGTTGGAGTGGAGCTCCAGGAAATATGGCATATGAAACAGAATTTCAGTTTCCTCACCTAAAATGACAAAAATTAAGGCCATGAAAATCCAGTGGGAAATGACATATGGCAAATAATAGCCCATCATCCCTAATCCACTCATCCTCAGACCTGTTCTAATCCCCAATTCCCTCTCATTCACAATTGCCAAACACAGTCTAATAGGCATTGCTGAGAACCCAGCAACCAGCATGACATTGGACACCAAAGACAAAGCCGGAATCCCTCGCCTTGTCTTCAACAGCTTCTTAGGCAAGGCTTCAGTCTTAGTCACCAACACCTCATTCACCCCAGCTTTCTTCAGAATCATGTTCGACAGTAGGTTAGATGTCGCTGGTGGCAGAGTCGCCATGGTAGTGTTGAAGTAAGTCACCAATTTGCTTCCATTTTCCTCAAAATAAAGCGGAGTCGGGGACTTCTTCGAGTGCAGTAGAATGCTTTCGAAAGGCCCGTTAAATTCGACTGTTTCTATGCCCACGGAATCCAGGGATTTTTGGATCCCGTTCGGATTATCGCTCTTGTACCAAACTGTATTCCCGAACTGGGTCTTGAAAGAGGCCGGGGACCAGATTACTTCCCAGGAAATATTGCGAGAAGAGCTCGAGGAAAGGTAGCTCAGCAGCAAGCATATTGTTAAATTCAGCAGGGGCGAGAAGAAAATTGAGACGATGACTCCGGGGCGCTTCAGGATCAGCAAGAATCTCAGTTTTAATAACGCCATCAAAGCCCGAAGTCGCGAAGAACGTCGGGCCGTCGTTGTGGCATTCGACCCGTGATGGTTCTGTTCGGCAGCAGCTAGTGATGAGGCCGGTTCCTCGTCTGGCGCCTGTCCGGCGCCTAATCTACCTAGAAAGCGCCACTTCTTCTTCCGCTTATTATTCGGGCTGCTGGTTCCTTTATTCTTGGCCTGTTCTTCTTGCCGCCCGAGCTCCAAGAATATTTCTTCCAGAGTCGCCAGCGACAGGCCGTAGTTTTGAATACGGGACTCGAACGGCGAGTTGACTTCTTGGTCAAGGAGTCGAAAGAGTTGAGAGAACTTGGGGGACGTGTTTGGGGGTAGCGTGTAAGAGACCTGGGATCGACTTTGATCCGGGCTCTTTGTCGACGCGGGGATCACGCCGGAAACTAGCGTGTCCAGAAACCGATGGCTTTCGGGGTCTCCTGGAAAGCTGAGATTCACCTCTAGCTTGTAACCGATGCGGAACTTGTCGCGGATGTAGCGGGATGTGCCGGCGTATTTGAGCATTCCGGCGCTGATGAGGGCTTTCCTGTCGGCTAGTCCGTCGGCTTCGTCCATGTAGTGGGTGGTAAGGATCATGGTGCGACCGTTGCGAAGGTTCTTCAGCAAGTCCCAGAGCTTGCGACGGGATAAGGGGTCCACCCCGGAAGTGGGTTCGTCCAGGAAGATGACTTTCGGTCCGCCTATGATGGCTGTGCCGATGGACAAGCGGCGCTGCTGGCCTCCGCTCAGATCCCCGACCGCGTAGTTTTCCTTATCTATTAACCCTGATAGAATAATTTATTCTACAGTCGAAAGTCTGTATAAATCGAATTACGCGGGAAAAGCAAAAAAAAATTGAGTTATATATAGGTTTCTAGTGACGGAAACAAGCATTTTTGTTGTGCTGGGCAGGGAAAGATAAAAGAATTGCAGAAAATTATAAATGGTAATTATAAATATAAATTATAATTATAAATAAATTCTAGGCCTTAAATTGCTTCTTGAATGAGTTGACAGGAAGCTGAACTAAGATGCCATGGTTCATTTGCTCAATTAGTCCTTCATCTTCTTTTTTTTTTTAAACATCAAGTTGCTTTTCTCTTTCCTGAGCCAAGAAAATAATTGTCAAGAGACCTCAGAAAATTTGAGCTATGGATGTTTGAGAGGAAAGGCATTCAAGTTGAAAAGGTTTTTATGCATTTTCTCCTAATGGAATTCAGGCTGGGACTTGAAAAAAAATTTGACTTATGGGGGTTTGAGTTATCAAGGTTCAACCGTATTATGCTCAGTGGGGTCTTGGCTAAAGAACTTAATCTATTCCTGAGAAGTTTTTGTTAGCTGAATCACCATTATAATCAGCCCCTGTGCAGCAAAATCAGGATATTTTTGCAAAATTATTTGCCCAATAAGGACACTGAAATGACGGGAATAAAACTGAGAACCAAGGCTTAAGTTGGGAAGAAGTCCAATATTTTTATCTGCCAGCAGAAATTTTGGGTTTGTTTTCTTGGTTTTCTGAAAGGTGTTCTATCACAGCTAAACTATCCTAAACTGTGGACATTGAGTCAAATTGAATATTTTGGAACCCTCTAAATGTATGCAAAAATTTTCAAAATGTGTGTCCAAAATCCCTCTGCCTCACTCATCACACAGTTACTTTTTAATATTTTTGCGTTGGATCCTAAAACATGTTTGCATTGCATGCGGAAATATGTATATTGTGTTCTTTTACCATTTTTTAAATAAGTAAAACTGCTCAATATAAGAATTAACTCGTAAGAAGGGAAGTGTACCAAGTCTGTTCAAAAGTTCGCGTATTTCTTGGTTTCGGTCAGCCTTGCGAACGCCTCTGATCCTGGCGAAGAATTCCAAGTGTTGTTTCACCGTCAATTCACTGCTGAAAACATTCTCCTGAGGACAAACCCCTATAATCTTTCGAACCTCGTCCATGCTCTTGGGGTCGTTCACATCATAACCCAGAATGTAAGCAGTGCCAAAGGTCGGTGCCATCAACCCGCTGAGAATCCGCAACAGAGTCGACTTTCCAGCCCCATTGTGTCCCAAGATGGCCGTGATTTGATTCTGATAAATGTCCAACGAGAAGTTCTTGAGTGCCCAATGGTCTCGACCGTCTCCAGCATCGAACCGCTTGGACAAGTTTTCAATTCGAACAGCGACCCGTTCTTCTTGAGTCGCGGGTTCGACGACGTCTGGGTCCAGAAAGCGACGATGAGACGAGGAATGCAATTCCGAATCATCATCAGCAGGGTCGTAGCGGTGAATTTTCGGCTGGGTTGAATTGCAACAGTAGAGCCAGTGCTCTCTTTTCCCTACTGCTTTCGGCAAGACTTTGTCAAGGTACAGTGCCAGCAGGAAGTAGATGATGGCGTCCACCATGATGATGAAAACTGCCGCCAGAAGCGGCCAAGTGTAGCTGGAATGCGGGGTTGCGAACGACCAAAATCTTTCTGCAGAAACATGAGCGAAGTATTTATTTATGAAAGTAAATCGCTCAAAACTGCTTGAGAGAATCTAATCAATAAATCAGCTAGCGTTGCCATTTGCCCCGGATTCATCCTGATAGTGTGACTGGGCCACACAACTGGGCATGTCCTCTTGTATGTGTGATCTGATAGAAATTTTCAAATCTGAAATTTCCCCAATGCCCACGTGTGGCTGGGCACCCTAAGCTAGTATGGATGTAGATCAACAAGTCCCCTATGTATTCAAGTAAAAGAACAGCAAATAACCTAAATTTGAAATAAAAACTAACCCAACCCAGGAAATTAATTTGGAAAACTTCTCATAGAAAATTCAAAGTGACTTTCTATTGATTGAATAAAGGATAAATCACTTGCAATTCACCACATTTGGACCTTATGGTCTGCATTTTTGGGAGAGTAAAATGTGGAAATAAATTTGACTGGAAACGAGCCGGATATAAATTATCAAAATACAGTCCTGTACCACAGGTCTAAAAAATCTTTTCAAGAGAATTTTTCAAGACAAAAGAAATATTTTGGGCTTTCACGCTCTTAAATTCCCGGGATTTCATTATATCATCTCACCATTCTGACCTCGACCTTCCATTTGGTCTTCAATGAACAAATTCAGTATTGAAGAGCAAAAAGCTGTCGGACTCAGCAAAGACAATGCCAAAATAACCACTTGGTGCACCGGTCTTCTCACGATAATAAACAACAGGAAAGGCGCTGCCATCAAAACACACAGTGTAGCCGCAATACCTACTCCACTTTCCGGATTCGACAAGATCGTGGTTAACAGGACCATTAAAGCAGCATGGCCCACTACGTTTGACAGAAGCATGATGTAGATTGATAGCAGATTGACATTCCTAAAAACTCCCAAAACCAAAAGTCCCACTGAATAAACGGCCATGCTCGCGAGCCCTTCGGCACAATGAACGCACATCCAGGAAGAAAAGTAGACGAAGTCGCTGATGCCCATCATTTTCAACAGAGGTTTCATCATCCTGTCCTTCTCTGTCAACATCTGCAAAATAAATGAATCCCTATCCAAATTTTTGAACTTTTAAACCATGTGCATAAGCTTATTGTACGCCAAAGCAGAAACTTTGCGCTGTTGCGGTCGACGAGGGGGTCAATCCTACCAGTTTAATTGCAAAAAAAAATCGAGAGTTTGATGACGAAATTTTTTGATATAGCAAGTACCTGAATAAAATCTGCTTCTGTATACTGTTTTTTTATTTTGATCTGAAGCTTGGAAAATAAGAAAAATTTCATAAAACCTTTGTTCTATTGGGTGAGATTTCCAGTCAGTTAGTGGGGGATCTCGCTATATACAGTTGAACCTCTCTAAGTTCTATTCTAAGAGACCAGCTAAAAATTCCACTTGAGAAGGTTGTGACTTAGGGACGTTTCAAGTTAGAGTGGTTTTGAGTTAGGGAAGCAATCAGCTTTCTTGTGGGAAACAAATAAGAATCGCAGGAAATTGTAAATGATAATATTTCAGGCCTTCAATTGCTTCTTAAATGAGTTGGCAGGATGATGAACTTGGAGACTGGGGTTCATTTGCCCAACAAGTCTTTCACTTCCATTTAAAACACTTCAACTTACTTTTATTGCTTTTCTCTTTCCTGTACCAAGAAAATAATAGCCAAAAGGCCTCAGAAAATTCGAGTTGCTGAGGTTTGAAAGGAAAAAGCCTTTCAATATAGTGATTTTTGCTGTCTACAAATTTCTGTAAAATGCCAAAGAAAGGTAGTATCTTTAATTTTAGAAACATGACCTACTCTTTGCTCGATTCAAAAGAGGCTTCTCACCTGGGATAGTAAAGTTATGGAATAAATGACGATCGAAATGTTCATGGTGTAAATCGCCGGAATGAATAGCCAGTAAACTGCACTGGCAGCCAGTGGCAAATGTGTGAGATTCAAGTCCCGCAGAAGTCCTCCAGCAGCTGCAAGGGCACCAGGAACCCGATGCGAAATCAGCACCTGAACTTCACCAGAATCAATTCAGATGACTCAGGGAAAAAAATATACAGTAGTCTAAAAAACAAAATAAAATTATTGAAGCTGTTCTATATGATGGGATCATTGCTGTGATGGAATAAGCAAGATACTGCATCACGAACCAAACATGCAGAAATTCAGAAAACAAAACAAGTACGGTACCATAAAATGCAGTGCTTTTAAACCAAATGATCTTTGCTGCTCCTTACGCTTAATTAGCCAAGCAAATGTTCCAAAACAAAAACGTGTTGCTAAAAAATCACAGGACAAAAAAATATCCCCAAGATGCTCTAAAATCATCAATGGTCTGATTATTATTCATATCAGGCATTTTAGGTTACATTTTTTTTATTTACACGGGAATTGACGCAAGCACGGAAGAAAATTGGCACATTTTTAGATATTGCCACGGATTGAAGACTACCTAAATGAATAGCCAGTAAACTGCACTGGCAGCCAGTGGCAAATGTGTGAGATTCAAGTCCCGCAGAAGTCCTCCAGCAGCTGCAAGGGCACCAGGAACCCGATGCGAAATCAGCACCTGAACTTCACCAAAATCAATTCAGATGACTCAGGGAAAAAAATATACAGTAGTCTAAAAAACAAAATAAAATTATTGAAGCTGTTCTATATGATGGGATCATTGCTGTGATGGAATAAGCAAGATACTGTATCACGAAACAAACATGCTGAAATTCAGAAAACAAAACAAGTACGGTACCATAAAATGCAGCGCTTTTAAACCAAATGATCTTTGCTGCTCCTTACGCTTAATTAGCCAGCAAGCAAATGTTCCAAAACAAAAACGTGTTGCTAAAAAATCACAGGACAAAACAATATCACCAGGATGCCCCAAAATCTAGTTACCAGACTAATAATAAGTATAGTCCGTAAAATCCAATGTAAAAAAAATAAATGTGCCCTTAACTGCGTTCGTGCCTTCTTTTAACCGTGTAAAAATCTATAACGGTGCCTAACTTCTGATGGAGCTCCTGGGTCTAATGGGTTCTCAAAGCAGAGTAAAAATCTAGAATTCTAGGAACAAAGAAATCGAACCTCGTCAGTGACGATTTGTAAAGCCACGAAACCCGTTTTGATGTAATCATCAGGTGGACATCGAACGGTGTTGTCGTATCCTGCAGATAGTCTCAAAAAATTTGGCCTTGGAATCCGTAGCCACATAATCTTCACGACATTGTCGTCAGCAGTAGCTTTTGCCACTTTTGTCTGCTTCCGGCAAAATTCGCCCAACGGGGTTTTTAACAAAGGATGAAGTCCGTATAGCTGTTCCAGAAGTAACTGAGCTTAGCTTATGCTGTCACCCCTAACCTAGTGCTATCGCCGTCTTTGCAAAGCTGCTAAAGCAAGCATTAATGACAAAAAGTCTCTTTCATTCGTGAAAATTTCGTCGCAAAGTTTAGGTTTTGAAACGACTGCAACAAGTCCTGAATGCGAGTTCCACGTAGCAATAAAGTCCGACCTGAAACGAGCTGAATTGCTTGCCACGATTGCAATGCAGGTTCCTTCTCCACCTGATCCGTTAAGAGAATGTTCAAATATTTCAATTTATATAAATAACTGCAAAGGTATTTTACCCTAAGTTCCCCGCAAAAACGTTAATATTCCTGAGGCGGTTTGGTAAAAATTATCAGTTTTCAAACTTTTGTTGAGAAAATCGGGACATTTTTATACTGTATGCAAATTCGGTAGAAGGGAAAAGGACAGTATTTTAGGATGTTTAATTTGTCGTATTCACAATTTGTAGCTGTACCTATTCTTTTAATTGAAAGAGATAGGAAGGCTTCTATAAACTTAAGCTTTAAAACGCTTACCATAGGGACATAATACCGTAGCAATAAGCTTTAGAGAGAAAGATACAGTATAAATATGGAGCAAACATGCTAATTTCATGAAAAATTATCTAGAGACCAGTAGGAAAAACGGCAAGAAATGTTGGAAAAACTATCGGCGTGGAGAATCGGCAGTCGAATGATCTTCAGTCTAAATAAATAGTCAAAAATCAAAGTTCAACCCCTTATTTTTCCAATTTCCAAACTCTTTTGCTTTCGGGATGCCATCGAGATTTTTTCATCGCTTTTATTTACGCATTTCAATCCTCTTCTGATGGTGAAAAATTCGGAATTAAACGTTCATGCCATTTCGAAATGTACTCGAATTTGTTGGGAGTTGATGCAGGAAAGATTAATTCCTGTAGGTGTTCACATTCACTTACTCCAGATGTCCCCAGTGGTAGAAAACCAAGCTGTTTGTGTGGTTTTCGTCTCAATGCTGTCGTGAATCGCAATAGGCATCAACCGAGTGAAAATCAGCAGGTCAAAGCAAAACCACATCGGCATGATGAGCACGTTGAAAATAATTTGCGCTGGATTTCCCGTCTTGATCAAAATCGCTCTGCGAACCATAGCCGAAAATCGCCCCATTTTCCAAGTTCTTCCTAATTTGGCTCCTGCTTAAAAATGTACCTTCGAGATAAATCTAGACCCAGCTTATCATCTCCACTCCCTAACTTTACAACCGCAACTTCACTTAATTGCGGACATAATAATTTTATGGAAATACAGTATAGAACTATATTAGATAGAACTAAATGTTGACGAAATGCCAACGAAAGCTTCAACCTTTCTAAACCTCCTGCGACAATAAGTCGCATGGCGCCTGTAATAAACATTTTCAGTTTCTTCTCTCTGAATTTAAAAAAGGTGCTTCACTGAATTTCTTCTTCTCTTGATTACTCACCGTCGTGATACCATCATGAATCTAGAATTCGCTGAAGGGCTCTTAGGTCTTCGTCACTACAGGCACATCATCGAAGTTGTTTCAGAAAGTGACAATGTCATTTCTCACAAGTTCGATGTTATGAAAAGATCACCACTGAGGAAACTAATTCGCGATAACGCAACTCTGGATGAGTTCCTTACTTCTGCGGAATGTAGTCAGAAAAGGAAAGTTGCAGAAAACCTCGCATGTTTTTGGGGGAAGATTTCACGGGAAGAAAATCAATTGAGACCTCAGAAATTCTGTGCAACCAACTTAGTCCGCTGCTTTTTCAGCATGAACCGAGGAAGACCAAACTACATGCTAAATTTGGGACAACTTTTCCGGTCATCGGGAAAGCACTGAGGATGTTGACCGACGACCTTCAAAGTTCGATTCATGTTTTCAAAAAAATTGAGCAGGCAAAAAAAGTAAAACATAAAACGAATCCCGTCTTCCGCGTCGAAATAAGCTACAAAACCGCCCAAAAATTTTTGAAGCATATTCCTGGATTATAATTGAGACAACATAAAAATATTGTTTGCGCTCTTGACATGCTATTGACCCTCCACGAAAACATTTTCTATTTATTCCAAATGACTGTTCAAAATCGGATTAACTGACCATCGATGATTTCATTTGAAACGAATATGCAATGGAATAAAAAAGATTTGAAGATAAAATTACAGACCTATATTATGAAATAATTAATTCAACTCGCTGGATTACAACATACCAAACCCAACTCAACGCATAATTTAACCATTTTCAGCATTCTCTGCTAATCAGGACTTAAGAACGGAAATTTGAGCTTAATCGAGCATCTAATCAGAGTAACCGAAACATACAAACTAACCTGCTGTAATTCTACAAATAACTTTTACTGCAGTGCAAAATTTACAACGAAGAAACATGAAAGAGAGGGATCTAAACCTCTTCATTTAATTATCATGACTTCAGTGATATTTTAATATTCTCGTACTGCGCATTATGTAGATATAATTCACATGAAATCATGAATATTCAAAATAAAGTTATCCCTTTCCCATTCGATTCATTTCTTGGTTGTTCGGCTTGATGAACTACATCGAAGCTGCGATTCATGTCTGAAATTCATGCTATAAATGAAGATTTTTTGCCCCTGAATTTGGTTAAATTCGTGGTTGTTTTCCTATAGGTGTACAACATCGAAGCTGCAATCCATGTCTCCGGCAATCCGTGAAATCAATTTTGGCGACGATTCTCGAGTCCGTTCTCAGCAGTCATCATCCTCGTCTGAAGACGAGGGGTTTGAGAATGCATCGAAATCGGATTCCATGATCAGCGGGGTCTCTGATTTCTACGTGGACATTTTCGCTGAATTGGCGTATCCTTCTTTGAGCTCGGAATCGTTGCTGCAAGACCTGGGCCCGGCTGCTGAAAAGTCCCTGCTGTTTGAACAAGCCATGCTTCCCCATGGACAGCACTCTGCTTTCAGATACCCGCTGCCGGTTTTCAGAGCTTTCTTGATCCTCGGAAAAGATCGCGTGGAAAAGTCATCGTCAGTGCTACAACTTGAATGATCGATAATTACCCGTATTTTCCAGATCAGTGTTCCCCAATTCGTGGTCCGTAGACCGGCGCCGGTCCGCGGGAAAATTTCTTCAACATGCAAATTTATTATAGGTATAGAAATGAAGTTTGTTACTGTATTTCAATCCAAAAATTTTGAGACAATGGCAGATGAAATGATCTGATGAAAAACAATAAAAACCAAAAAAGAGGACATTATCGTTAGTAAATCTGTATTAAAATGGAGGAATTTATACAATGTCATGAAGACCAAAAGTTGGACTCTTAGGAAAGAAGTTCGGGTCGTAGTATAAAAAACGTCTCATTTCCACTTTATAGTTCTTCACAGCTGGTTCACAACTTACTTTTTGCAATTAAAGTATTGTTCTGAGGACTGCTTCCATCCATAAAATTTTACAGTACGACGTGTAATCTTTAGAATGCCTTGCAACGTCTTTTAAATTACTTTTAAACGGCCAGGTGCTTCCTAAAGTAATTTTAAACGGCCAGCTAGGCGCTTGGGTTCAAGGTTGGGGAACACTGTTCTAGACTATCACGCGCCCTCGGGTAAGACGATTCAAGTGGGTTTTTCATGCAATTTAACATCTGGATAGAATTCTATCCCCGAGTATTAAGCCGCGCACCCCATATTCAGTGAATCTAAAACCACAATATTCCAAGAATAAGAACACCCAAATTCGAACCTGAATTGAACATGAATTCGATCGATTTTAATGCACAGTATTTTCATTAAAGTAAGTTCTTCGGTTTAAAGTGGTCCGAAATTTCCGATTAAAATCAATGATAATGTAAACCTAAATTTTGAAAATTTATTTATAAATTTATCCCCTTTTACGACGCTCAACTTTTTTTTTTATTCCTCTCAAGTTTGCGCGTGGTACTCGAGTGGATACGTACTCCATTCATTCATTGGGGTTTTACACGACGAATGGCCTTATTTCAGAAAAGTGGGCGAAGAAGTAGTCGAACTCTGCAGGGAAGCATTGAGGGTGTTTCTGGGACCAAAAGGGATTTTTCAAGTACAGCTGGCATCAAATCTCAACAATACTTTATTTGGACTTATGCACGCAGATTTTGCTGTGCCGCTGGAAAACGGTTTCAGGCAAGATATATATGCTTCAAATGTTGATGTGATGTTCTATTTCAAATTTTTCCTATTAATTAAATACTGTATTTATTAACTTAAATGTTGAAACATGCTGCATCCGAGAACATTTGGAATTTTTAACCCAAAATACTAAATTTTTTCGGTCTCTACCTCCAGATAAGAATTCATAATTTTTAATTTTAGAAATTCTTCATATTGATGCGATGATTTTGCCTGTTTAATTATTTGAGTTCACTACAGTAGTGTTCCCTAACACGTGGTCCGCGGACTGGCGCAGGTCCGCAGAAATTTTTTTTCCAGTCCGCGGGACTTTTTTTTCAGCATTATAAATTTATCAAAATTAGCAAGGAAATGTGTCTCTTTACCTTAAATTTCGGAAAGACTATGACGGTGGAAATTATAACTTGTCTTTTCTCCTAATGAAGCTTCGGAAAAAGTTTTACTAGCTGAAATAAATTATATCAATTTCTAATTCAGAAAAACCTCTCTTCAAGCCCATCTTTTTTAATTTTTTGAAGTTATTCCACTATATAGCTGCTTCTTTGCTTCGTAACTTAATTTTTTTCAAAAAAAGCAGAAATTTGTTTTCCTTTCTTTCGAGCAAAACTTTTATGAGTCTCCATTTCTGCAATAATTAAAATTTGATTTATAGTCGTTCTGCAGAATTTTGTTTTTGAAATTTGATGGTCCGCAAAAATGCTATGCAAATGTACCGGGCTGGAGACTGAAAAAGTTGGTCAACACTGCACTAGAATATTTATTCGATTAAATTATTTTTGATCAGGTTTCAAGCATATCCAGCAGCAGTTCTGATTTTGAGTGACGATGCCGTAAACCTGTTGCCGAGATTCTATCACTCATCAGCCCTCTTGACTCACCTAGCTTTGATATTGAAGACTGAATTCGACAATTTAGCAGTAATGCAGGAGGCATCAACTCTGATGTCATCTGGCTTTTCCAAACTGGATTTGGATTCCCTGGCCTCACAACATCGGAATAGTGGAAGGAATCAGAAATAGATTCCCCATCTTCTGGGGAAAAGTGCTCTTCTTCGTGAAAAAGCGGGCTTACATGTTGAACATACTGGTGTAATTTGATTGGCCGATGTGAAAAGGCTCTGGCCTTATCACATTTGTCAGCCCAGAATTGCCAATTTATGGCTATTATATGCATCATCGCCCTCCTGTTGTTGCTCACTATTCATGGCTCATCTGTGGGATGCCCACACCGTAAAACGCATGCCGATGTCGTGATATATGCTTCTCTCATGATTCCTCTTGATCCATTAAATATTCGACATGTGAAAACTGAGCCATCGCTTTTTCTGAGTGAAAACGTTTGTGAAAACTCGGCAAGATTTCAGTTGCATCCATTTTTTTACGGGAATGATGCGAGGAATGCCGGGGAAGGTTTTGGCATCACTGGTGATGAGATTTATGACATTGGGGAGCTTTCACCAGATCGCTTTCTTTGGATCTGATTCGATCAGTGTTCCGGCTAAATGTTGTGATTATTGGGGAGAGGCGCTGCTTTTGGATCTTGCTTTCGTTCCACTTTGTTGTGAGGACGCTTTTGTTCTCGGAAACTGCCAGGGAATATGAACTGGGTGGATATCTAGGATGATTTTCTGCACAAGAAGTGCTGCTGAAACGAATGAAAAAAGGTTGACTTTTTTTTGGGAAGCGCATAAAATAGGAAATTAGGTTCACATTTTGTAATCCCGGAGGTATCCGAGAAAATCGAATATTTTGAGTTTCTTGGCACGAAAAAGAGCTCCTTAATTTTGCAGCGGGAATTTTTCGTATGAATGATCCCTTATTGATCCATCTCATTCAGAAGAAAATCGTTTCGTGCTAAATTTTGTGATAATCCTTGAGTAATGTTTCATGGGGAAGCTTTCATGAATATCCTCAAAAATGCAAGAAGCATCTAAATTCATCCGTTTCCTAAAATATGTTCACTAATAATAAAGTTGATCAAATAATTTTCCAGAATCAAAAATCGTTTCAGATTTTAGTCCAGGTGTATTTTAGTCCTGGTTAAGGAGCGCAACCCATTTTTTCAAGATCATTAAATTTGAACTAAAAATCCACAATGTTCACGAATCTTAATTTTAGATTGAATGAAAGTTCAATTCCTTTGCTTGTAATGAAGTTTATTGATGCTGAAACATCCGTAGTTTCAATCAACTGAGACTGAAAAATTATATAAGACGGATACATTTCAGGATTTGGAATGGTTTATTGACTTTAGTAGCATTTTGAATGATATTGTTATTTTGTCCTTGGGAAATCTAAAAAAATTCAAAATTTCTAAGCGTTTTCTCTTGAATGAAGCGAATTCTCGCCAAATCATACAAAAAGGTGCGCGTTGCACTTGAGTAAATACCTCGTTCAGGTACAATATTACAATTTAGTCAGCCATGATTTTAGTTGAATCGGATGGGTTTTAATTCATTCATGCGCGAAATGTATTCGAATTTTAGACAAATGAGCTTTACAAATATGTAACACTACCTCTGAAATTTACACTCATAAGCGTCACGCGAAAAAGTGATGCTGTACGAAAAAGACATGTCAAATTGAAACGAAATTTTTTTACATTTTACAGTATAGTTGCCAAGAGCCGCTCACCTCTTGTTTCTTTCAAGGAGTGATAAATATAGTGACACCTTCGACACTCTCGAAAAGGGTGTTACATCATGGTAGCGTAGCAAGAAAAGTTTGAAGGTCTTAATGCTGCGTTTCGTCATTTCTCACCTTGGCAATAAAACTTGCGCAGCATGTGGCCAACTGCTTAGATTGTTATTTGGATAGGAGGCAACATCATAATTGGATCTTATTTTCTCGGCACCCCTGCCTTGCTTCATTCTTCCCTCTGGTGGGTCCTCTTTCCATGCGGGTCCCCTCTTTTTCTGAGTGTCACAGGGGCCATTTGTGTCGCATTTTCCTGTGGTGTTATTGGCTCGGATCAGCATATGAGTGAGTGAGTGGGTGAATGGTATCCTGGGGACCCCAAGCAGACAATGACACGGTTGATCAGAATGTAATAATGTTGGCAGGAATCCAATAAAGCCACGCTTGGGGCTGCCGTGATTTCTGTCTTCTACTTTTTTTTTTCTCCTGCTGCAAGGTGTTGATTCTATCTGGTTTCTTGTTGTTCGTATTGCTGTTCTGTTGGCTGCTGCTTGCCGTAATTTACCATCAGACTGCTTATTGGCCCTATTGTGGTCTTGGGCGACAAGGTATCATCTGCACTTCTGCGAGAACAGGTTTT
>CAJPEX010002869.1:0-19759 GCA_905338405.1 Notodromas monacha
ATTGCTCTGGGTCTGGAATCTTCTCTTGTATCTTCGAGAATTGTTCAGCACTTCTTTTGTGGCGAATCCTTTCACTGCATTGTATTCAGTACAGTGTCGGGAAAAATGTTCACTACTTTAGCAGGTGCATTTAAAAAATACTTGGGAATCGCAGGATAGATGCAATTGTTTTTATTACAAAAAATTGATGTGGATGCAATTTACAATAGTATTACAACTTTGCTTATATGCCGAGGGTATGTATCGGTGATTTTTACAGACCCCCTGTCTTTGTTTTCGAAATAAAAATTTGAAAATATGTCAGAAAATGTGAAGTTGATGCATCACTAGAATGCAGAAAACCGCAATAAATTTTTTTTTATACAATTGCGCAATAGAATGTTCACATTTCCTACCTTGAGCACGAAAAAAAAAAATGTTTAATTGGGCTCGCACAAAGTTTTTGTACGTATGCAGGATATAACAAGAACTACCAGCGTGAAAAATTTACAGAGTTTTTGTGTCACTGGTTTGCTGCATATCCTGCTTTTTAGTTGAAGTTTTTAAACCTCTTACTTGACAACATAAGCGCAGAGATCATGAAGCAAATACTTTTTTTTTGCTTCAGGCTTCACAAATTCCGACTTCGCGAAGCACAAATAAATGCTTCAATCATTTGACTGATTATTCTGCATAAAAGCTGTTGTTCCGAGAAATGTCACTGTGGATGTTCTACCCCCCATTGCGACCGAATCCCACTGTACTATACTGCACTGACACACGCATACCAACGAGTCTCAGTGATGGGGGGATTCAAATGAAATCTAGCGGAAAAATAAATTCCCTCATTTCGAATTCTTGGCCTAAACCATCACGGTCTCTCGACTAGCCGCTACGCTCTACTAGTCACATTCCTTTTCCTGATAGGATATACCTTTAAAGCTTGCCCTATTGACTCTTTACGACTGTTATATATGTGAAATACGTCCCACCAAAATTAAGCCGTGGCAATGAAAAAAGCAACAAATGAAAGCTTGTTCAATCTGTAAACCAGTGCACAACTGTCCGTAAACCGGCACATCCGTTACCTGAAACATGATCCGCCATAAATGGCAATGTGACAGTCTGTAAGCCAGAGTACTTTGGCAAAAAATGGATCCGGTCTGTAACCCAAAGATCTGTAACCCGGGTTGTCCGGAAAACAGTGCACAACTGTAGTTTTATGGTCCCAAGTGCTGCAGAATGGTCACAAGAGCTATTTGAATGAAACATTCTCCAAAAAATATTGTCAGGCAACTTCTCTCACTAACCCTTGGGTGGCAAAGTTGGAATTTTTTTGCAAAATTTTGTTGCACTTCAGAGAGGTGAAGAAAACAATTTGAACAGGGGGTTAAGGGCAAAGTTGGGAAAAATCCCAATCTTTTTTTCCCTGGGCACAGAAAGTTTTTCTGGGAAAATTGAAAAAATGCTCAGTTAGTCTAGCCGCTTTTTTGGATTTATCCCAACTTTGCTTCAGCCCACCTGGAAGGGTTTTCCTGACCTTTGAAATTATGAAAATGCAGGAGGATACAAAAATAATCAAACTCCATCCCACTATGGGAAAGAACCCTCCACTGTCCAAGGGCTAAGCTGCTGTTCTGGAGAGGTGTTTTCATGGGATGCAATAATTCAACCAGAAAATTCATGCTGTCTTGAAGAGCCTGAACATGTTGCTAAATTGCAAAAGGAGGGGGTGAAAAGGGGGAAGGGAATTGGCAAGATAGGATGCCCTGGGGGCAGCAGGGCTCCCATGATGCAGGCCTGTATGCTACTGGGCACTGGCCTTGCAGCTCCTGGTTGACCCACTGCATGCAAATTTTATTTTCTGGATGACTGGACTGCTTAAAATTAGTTTTACTCAAAATCAATTCAATTCAACATCATATTCTATTGAAATCAGTTTCAGAAATCCAGTCATCCAGAAACAAAATGTGCATGCAGCGGGGTTGCATGGCGTGACCCAAGCGCAGCATCCTTGCTCAGGCACAAAAACATCACCAGGCTCAGGTACGTCCAGCGGAATCCGGTTGTGCACCAGGTTTGCCGCATTGCAGTAAACCAGGTGGCAACAGGAAAGATAAAGATCAGGGATGGGAACTGAAGGAACTAAAGGCTCCAAATTCATCACTACGCACTGAGCATTGCCTGACAACGTGTGTGAACTGAGATCTTATTGAAGGGAAACAGAACACACAACCTGCACGACACATACAAACCTGCAACATAGACAACTCCAACTAACTCGACATGGACCCACGGACACACCGAACGTTTTATTCTCAAGTTCCCTGAGGGAAGTCCTCCTAGCGGCCTCTTAAAGGCTGCACAAGGTGTTTCTTTATTCCTGCAAAATTTCTTTGTCTTATCCAGCCCAACACCTGCATTGGGTCAACCAGTGCCCAGCAGCAGGCATAAACCACCAGAGCCCCGCAGCATCCTATATCTCAGTATCTCACCAATTTCCTACCCCCTTCTCACCCCCTCCTTCTGAAAGTTAGGAATATGTTCCTAGATGAAATGTTTCCCAGCATTAAAATAAAATAATTTATCTCAGCATGTGAAAATGTGTCTCATGCATTATTAAAGGAAAAGCCAACTTTCATTTTTCATCAGATAAATTCAACTGCCTTATTGTCTTTCCAAAAGTTCATGTAACAATAACAGACTTCATTGGGATACCTTTGACACATTTACTATGCTGAAGAAATTTTCTTGCGCACTGGCAATGAACCTCAACTTGCAGACCAGCACTTGTCCAGCATGGACCATAGGTTGGGGATGAACACTGGTCTAGATACTTTCAAAGACGCAGAGGTCCGATATCATCCATGACCTTCTCACACGCCTTCTCCTCAGAAGAATGGCAATAAGCAAGAAAGTTGGGAATCCTCATGGAAAGGTGTATACGACCCCAGGAAGTGGAAAGCTCAACTTGGGCAGGTTTTGGAGCAGAGCAAGGAAATGACACGTCGTCCGCCCACACCTTGCGCCATTAACTTCGTCCCGACTCGTGATGCTGCTGATGTGGAACACCCGGAATTTCGAGAACCACCTCGAGCTTTTTTTGTGCCTTTTTATGACAGGCATTCCCACTGATCTTGTCAAATTCGTGTGAATGTGCACTGTCAGATCTAAAGAAAAAAAAAACGTGAATTTCAGGGTCATCCGAATTTATTTAATTTAAATTTTTAGGTTCGAGCAGCAGTAACAAACGAGCGTTGCAGTTCATTCAGCTTGCTTTTTTTAATCACCATGGAATCATGGAATTCGAACCAGCTTTTTTTGCTGATTTGTTACGATTTTTTTTTCGCATTTCGAACATCACCTAAGAAATTATCGTGGAATTAAATTTCTGAAATGATTTTCAACATTTATAATACTGAAATAGTATACATTTCAATTTGACGAATGATATTGAAAAAATTAAAAAGTTCACGGGATTCAGGAAATTAGTAAAAAAAAGGTCAAGCAATATATTATAGATTTAGCTGCGAACGTTTCAACTATTATGACTAGCTTCCATTAGGATTTACAATATATTTTTAAATTTGCATGCAGATTCACATGAGGATGAAGCAACGTTGCCAGCAGGAGGTACCTTTGTACATCGGATGCAATCAATAGCTAATTTTGCATGCCCTTTGTTACATATTTTTCTCGTAACACTTAATTATTTAGAAGTACAGCATAATAGAATCAAACGTTGATCATAACGAATCTTTTAAGTGCATCCAAACTTTAATAAACGCCAAAGGGAATTTCATGCAACGAACGGAAAGATATAAGGCATGATTTCACTTCTCAACAAATTAATGCTAATGAAACCAGTATGTTTGATATTGTGGAGCTACAAACCCAATCATTCGAGGGGTTACACGGTTCCGCGCGGATGTGCTTGTTGCTGCTGTTCTGGGGAAGCTTCAAAATTCAACAATTGAATGTTTGAAAATCTGTTTCAACTCAGGAAAGGGGCTGAAAAGTGCGTAAAAATGGGTGGTGATAAAAATGACAAGGTGTCTGCATAGCCTCTTGCAACTATTGAACATGAGAAAAATGTTTTTAAAAAATCCCAGGTGTTCGAATCATAATTTTAAGTCCATGCCGAAACGAGTTCACGCGGAAACGTGTAAACCCTCGTTTAGCGTCAATCTGAACATGACAGGAAAATACAAAATCGCAAAATAGATTTGATTCTGAGTTCTTCATAATGCAATGCACTATTTCGTATCATATATGCTATAATTTTTATATTATTTGTTTGCCTGCGCGGGTCAGTGAAACCATCCACATTCATTTTTCAAGAAACTTAGGTCCCTGAAAACTCCTCGGCGGTTGCAAATGCAATCAAACACTTTTTTTTTTTAATCTGTAACCAACAAATATATTAATGCCTAGACATCGCTTACTTAACCACATGAAGGAAATACCCTATGCGGGGTGTTTATGCAAAAGTAAATTGATGCACTTGAAAGTTCAGAAGCGATGAAAATCGACTTTTCAAAGAGAGGCCTCATTACTTTGGAAATTGCTCTGGTCCAGGCGTCTGAGATTGCCTGCACCTGGAATTGCGCCATCTTTGCTTTCTGCATTTTCTCTGAGAGACAGAAACTCGGACGAGATTAATCTAGTACAAATGTGAAATGCTTGTTCCTCCTTTGCTGAAACCTGGGACTTCGTCGGCCAATGACAGAGACATTACCTGAGACTTCTTAGACCTCGTGCATTCCGTCGGTTTCCGTGAACGTCGGATTGTTTCTGAGCATAATTCTAAGGCAATCTCATTTTCCGAAAGTTTGTCAGCCTCCTAATAATCATGTTTCTGTTCGCTTTTCATCATTTTTGGGATGAAGTAACAAATTCAGAGACATGACCAGAGAATCATCTTCTGCATTCGCGAGTAGAATTCCTTCGAAAGCAAATGAACTTTGCAAGACAATAAACTTCCTTCAAAAGACAGTTAGAGTACTTTGCGTTCAAAGACGCTTGTAAAACGCTTGTTCATAAGTCCTTGTTAATTCTTGAGTAGTTTTTACGCACTGTAATGATAGGATTGATGGTTACACATGTCTGGAAGTTCCTTTTATTTATTCTCCGACATTTTTAAATAAAAAAACACTCATCAGATTTTGAACTCGGTCGCTGATGGAATTTCAAAAATTATTTCATATGAAGAATTCGGTTTAACTTGGAGTGCCCTAGCTCAAAATGTCCTGGAATAGTTTGGCGGTTGAACAATTTTCTCATTGTGATCCAGGGCATATTCAAACATATTTCAAACTTGTTTCCATCTCCACGAGCATTTGAAAAATGTGAAGCCAGATCCTTCAAACAATAAGGCTACATTGAGAAAAAAAAAACAGATCTTCCGGCATCCTCGAGAATTAATTATTTAATGTTTTAAAAGTTATGAAAGTGCTGGACTTTGTTTCCGGCATAAATCCCGTCATTGCCTCAGGAAATCTCATCTCTGGTCCAAGTGTAAGTCCTTCAAACCCAAAGATACTGGACCTTGTAGCCCTGTGACCCTGCTCCTAATAGTGAGGGTTCAGCAGGGAGAAAGGAAGGCACATACGAGTACATCCGGGGTCGGGAATAAGGAAGGGCCAGAAAAAAAAAAATATATATATAGAAGGAAGAAGTAATCTGCAAAAGGCGAGTCCTACTCCTTCGAGAAAAGGGAATTAAATTAATATCGAGCATGAGTCTCCGGACTCGACTTCTGGTTATCCCCGGCCTATATAGTAGCAGAGCCCATCACGTTAATTGCAATCGTGTGGAGCCGATCCCGATTTTCCTAATGGGTTGCCGCGGGGGGTTCATTTTATACCCAATCAGCTCCCTGCAAGCGCCAAATTTAACCCAGAAAAGGAACCCCATGTACAGCTATGGTGTCTGAATAAAATCTGGAAATCCAAATTCAAAGACATTTCTTTGAATACCTATATTGAAATACGGTCATTGAAGCAAATACAATTGAACCTCTGTAAGTCAAACCTCCCGAAGTCAAATACCTCCCGAACTCAATTTTTTTCTATAGTCCCCATCTGATTCCCTTATAAGTAATGCATTAAAAAGCTCTCTAACTCAAGTCTTTTCCTCTCAAGCCTCTGCATAAGTTGAATTTTCTGAGGCCTTTTGGTTACTATTTCTTTGAAACATGAAAGAAAAAATCAATGAGACAAATGCTTTTATGCATCTTGAAATGAAGCAAAAGACTAAGTGAACAAATGAACCCCTGCATTCAAGTTCAACAAGCTGTAAACTCATTAAGAAGTACATTGAAACATGAAAGAAAAAATCAATGAGACAAATGCTTTTATGCATCTTGAAATGAAGCAAAAGACTAAGTGAACAAATGAACCCCTGCATTCAAGTTCAACAAGCTGTAAACTCATTAAGAAGTACGTTTAGGCCCAGAATATCCTCATTTAAAATTCCTGCATTTTTAAACCTACCCTTTCAGCAAAAATGACTGTTTCCCTAACTCAAACCTCATAATATCAAAACCTCCCTACGTTGAAACCTTACTAAGATGAAACATCCCTGAGTTGAATTTGTTTTCCTGCTGGTCCCTAAAAATGCTACTTAGGGAGGTTCATCTGTACTCACAATAACTTTGTTTTTTTTTCTTTGTTCGTTTTCTCCAAAATTGCTGAGTGAACTTTACCATCAAGCTAAGCGAATGTTTCTGTAGCTGAAACCGCATTCTACCTGATGTCAGCGTCGTGACGTGGGTAATCAATCCATTTCCACCTGTGGAGAAGCTTTCCCCCTTATTTACGTTTATTATGGGGCCTTGGACTAGCTCTTAATCTTCTTTGCAAACGCTTGAAACTCAATCACACTCAATCGTGACCGAAAGGAACGTATAGTCTTGGGGATTTGGATCAAGTATCTGGAACGGATCCCGATTTCCATTCGACCTTGCTGACAGGTCATGAATATTGATTGATCACATCACATCAAATATTCCCGAGGCTGAACGGGGTTTTTCTTCTGAAAATATGAAGCTGTTTTTTTAAAGTTTGCCAAAAAAAACTATCGACTTCAATTGATGGTTTGAATGTTATTTTGAAATAAAGTATAGCTAGGTCATAGATGAAACGGAATGATGTATAGGTCAATGTATAATAAATTACTTGTGTATTTTGTGGGTAATCAGGTTATTAAATTTGTTTTGTCATACCTTTTGAATCTCAAAACTCATAAACATATGTAAAAAGCAGCTGCAAATAGTGTTACTCCTATATAGGAAAGTTCAAATTGCATTAAAAAAAAGTTTTCATACTTATTCACGTGCATGCTTTTTTCAGTGTTCCTTGTGAATTCTGTGATTTTTTGCCATAAAATTACTGTATTAACTTGAGTACCTCATTCATCAATTCCTGCCAAATCAAGGCAAATAAAATTATTTTTTTCAACCATGTAAAACTGGGGTGAATGTCTATAATGGGGTGATAACCATTTGGGCAAAGATCAGGTTATAAACCTCAGGTGTGCATCATAAATGAGGGCACGTGAAACTCAAGTAAGCAGGGTGTACAATAAATTGTTCAAAAAGAATGAAGAACATGTATTTGAGGTGTCTCATAGTATTTATGTTTTTTGCTGAAACTGGCTGATTGAATTTTTTCACTCTGCCTTTATCATCTGTTCTTCTGCTGGGTTCCATTAACCCTTTGATGGTGCAGCTGGGATTTATTTGTACGATCATGTGCCACAGGTTAAAGAAAACATGAACACTTAGCGTGATCAGAAGAGCCAACGTTTTTTTGTACATTCCTATAAAAAATTTATCCATTTTTTATTACTGTGTGGTCTTTTTTCTGCATTCCTGCTATAGGATTTATATTGAAAGATTTGGAGAACAATGGTTTTCTCTTTCCCAGATTTTGTTGGACTTTGACTGTACTTATCCAAATCTGCATTTCAGTGACTTTGGTGTTGGACTGGTGTCAACAAAGAAATAGGAAATGAAGAGAAACAAGCACTCAGCCTTTAAGAGGCTGGATCCTCCTTTTTGGAGTCCCTCAGATGTTTTACTCTCAAACACAAAGATGCAGTACATGCAAATTAGTCACAGACCAATGCTAACCTACAGACACACAAGAATTATGCAACAAGTCACACATGAGACAAGCCTAGCAGAGCAACGTCATCCAGCAAGGTTCTTCAAGTACTGTAGTGACAAGCTCCCAAACTCTCTGAGTCCCTTGGTGCCCATCAATTCCTATCTTGCCACCTGGTTTACCGCAATGTGGCAAACTGGTGCAAAACAAGATTTTGCTGCACATGTCTGTTGCCCAGTGACGCTGGTGTGCCTGAGTGAGGATGCTATGCTTGGGTCACACTGTGTGTTGCAACCCCACACTTGGGTCAAACCAAAATGCACAGGCCTGCAAAAAATTCCTGCACAGCCATGCAATGCAAATTAACCTGTTACCATCCAAGGGTGAATGCCCAACATTAACTTTCAGCTGGTAGAGGATTCCTTATTTCCATTGCATGGTGGAGTTGGGATTTCTTAGGGGTGGGTGAATTTTGGATTGCCAAAAGTCACTGAAATGCTCCCAGGTTGGGAAGGCCTAAGTTTGGACAAATCCAGAAAGCAAATTTTACATTGTTTTTGGGAATCTCCACTGATAATCCTATGCTAGGAATACGAGAGAAAAATTCCACCCTGTAGGGGTTTTTATTTTTCATGTGAAATTCTACTGCAGGATTCAAAACAAAAATAAAATATCAGACTTTTTTGCTGACCTAGGACTTGGTACCAAAGTAGAATTTTTGTATTTTTCAGCGCTTATGGGAACAACATGTTTTGTGCAAATATCCCAACTTTGCCGCACAAGGGTTAATTCTGCATGCTGCTGATGGCTAAATATTCACAATAATAAACATTGTTGGAATGAATCCAAACGCATCATCATCACCTCAAAATGAAGAGAATCTTTTGAACACTTTTAACGCCGCTTTTTGTTTCGTTCGGACAATGAGTCACCATATATAAAGCAGAGGTGCTGCGGTGCTGTGCAATGTGCAGACACATATCACGCTTCCCAGCTGGCTTTTGAAACATTATTGCCTGTGGAAACGCGGCAGGAATCGACGGTGTGCACTTGGATTCCTCCCCGCACGGAATTAATTCGAGAAAAGCAGATAACAAGAGCCCCTTGTCGCCTGCGATGCGATGAGCTGAGGAAGGAAAGCCCCCAGAGGCGGGAATGGGGAGAAGGAAACTTTACCCACTTGTGCGAACCGATTGCACTGACTGTGAGTGCTGTGCGAGGGGCATTCGAGGAATACTGATGGAAAAACTGAAGCTGAGACCATCGTCTTATTGCTTGCAGACGGTTCATGTATTCGAAAAAAATAATTAAAACGGAAATCATTTTGACAAAATATGCGGCTCAGTTTTGCACTTCCATCAGCTGATTCTATCCCGGGCTGTTTTCTTCCTTTTTGCTCTCAAGGATATTTCAAAGAATCCTTTCATGGTACGCATATATTCTAGAAAAATGATTGGTTGAGATGAAAATGGACATTAAAGCCAGACAAAGTAATGCCTTAGGAATAAATGATATTTCAAAAACTATGACTCCGTTTTTTTCCACTGATGTTATCCATACTGGACTAATGCTTTTAGTCTCAAGGATTGTTCAAGGAATCCTTAAAATAGCACTTATATTGTAGAAGAAATGGTTGGTTCATAGTAAATGGACAATTGCAGCCAACGAAAAAACTGTAAAACACAAAAAAAAATCGAATCAAATGCAATTGAAAGTTTCCTGCACTTCGGTTTTCATTGAAAAAAATTCAAGCAGTCAATTTGCACTCATTTTGCCTGTAAATGGGCGCAAATGAGTAATCGTGGGCATAATCCACAGGTACTATATTAGAAATCTCTAGGGTATTGTGATTTGTGACCCACTGATTTCTAAAATCTGGGAATATTGAAAACCTCGAGAAATTTTCACTTTTGATGTCACAGTTCTTAATAATTAAATTTTTCAAATGCCAGAGATTATTCTTTCCATGTGCCAAACTTACTCGTCTATGATGGAAGATACATTTCTGGTCTCATAAAATTTGGAGCAGGTCTTCGAAGAAAATTATTTCACAACTTTTATTTTTTTCTGAAATAAAGGCACCCGGGGTACTCGAATGGAAAACGATTTATTGCCTTGACATGGGTGCGCATTCTTTCAAGCCATTCCACATCAGCACACGAACTTATTCAATATTTCGTCAAAGAGAAATCTCGCAAAAAAATCGGAGAGAGGCATTTATCGTTGCTTTCGGAATGCCCATTTCCTTCAGTACTGAGATGCAATCCACATATTCCCCTACCTTATACGATGAGTAACGAGAGGAACAACGAGAAAGCAAGCAGACCCTTGAGTACAAAGCAGTGCCCCGCGGAATGAGAACCCGGCCCATTGAAGCTCTCGCCATCGGCTTTGATTGCGATCTCCTCGCTCTGATCCCTGGTCGGCGAAACCGTGCGCAGCTATCGCTTCTGAAATAAAATCGGGTCATCTTGGGGCAATGAAACAAAGAATCAACCTGCCAACGAGTACCGATGAGGTATTATTAGTATTATAGGAAGGAGTTTATACAGTAATGTGTAGGGGGAAAAAGGGAGGGGGACTATCGACCCAAAGTTTTTTGGAGAAAGAATTCTGTATAATGTGGAAATGTGGCAGCACGTGCTGTAGTGCTGGATAACTTTTTTTTTATTCTCGCCAAAGTTCGCCGCCTGAGAAAAACATTTTTTTCTCCCGAAATTTGAATTTCCGCATTTTATTTTCTGCGCAAATGGCCGTGGAATGAAAACCGAAGGTCTGTGGCGGTTTCGCTTTTTCGAAGGTAAATAAGTCGAGTATTTTATAACCCGTATTCAGACCACGCGATGGATTATTGATCATTACACTTCTGATGCAAAGAACCGAAGGAAAGTTTTTTTTCACCCTGAAGTCGTCAATCTCGGCTTATCATCCCGGAAATAGGAACCAGAAAATAGGTTTTGTTCTGTTTAGCCATTTTGATATTGCCGATATGCAGTTTTCCCCTATGGATTTAATTTCTCATGATTCCGAGACTCGTAAATAAATCATTGTAAAAACACTTCATTGTGTGTGGCAACAGGATGTTTATGATCTGTAAGTCGAGAAAGTTCAGCGATAGAGTCCTATATTCACAAAAGTTTAATTTTCTGCCGTTTCTTTTGTTAAATCGTAATTGAGACCCCCTTACTTCGCACAGCAATCACCATTAATCAACGCTCGACGAATTATTTGCGCAAGAAAGGCCGCTTTTTTGAAAATTGTGCAAGAAATAAGCAGCGGGTATACATCAAATGTGTTCTGATGAAGTCGGCTGAGAATTTGAAAAGAAAATCCTTTGAATAAAAGATCATCGTTTGCGTCTGGATTTTATCCAGGGGTGCATGGTATAAAATAAATACAGGATTATTTTTAAAAGTTCATATATTTAATGGGGAAACACGAGCTTCTTATATGCTCTTCAGCAGAGGAATTATCTGGATTTATGTAACGGCTTGGTTCTTGTTTCCCTGAGTATATCATTGCATAGAACAGTTAATTTACTTAAAGCATTTCTCTCGCTACGAAGATTTTTGAAACGTGCAGGTGATCTTCCTTCACAGGAAGAAGTATCTTAATGGAATCGAGACCTGCTAACGGCGAGGATACACAAAACCAGAGACCCGGAATTGACACGGCCCTTGTTGAGTGATCCGTAACATCCCTAACGGGTGTATAACTATATACACAGGGTGTGGACCAAAAAAAGTGAACCAATTATTGACTCAGATTGGCTCAGCAGAAAATCAAGATGCGGCAATTAATGGAAGTATAATTTTTGTATGCAGGGGGGTCACAGGAGACTGGCACCTAGCAAGCTTGCACTGCTGGGAATTGGGAGTGGGGCAAATATTCCGCTATATACTCAAACAATTTTTGCACTTTTCACTCCAATGTTTTGAAGTTGGGGAATGTGTGCACCTTTTTGAGGGCAGGATGAAGTTTGCTGGTTGAATTACTGGTCCTGTACCCCATTTATTCCTGAAAACAGCTGTGGAGACCAACAGCTTAGAGGAAGAAATTGCTTGAAAACTTTTGTTGCTGTTGAAAGTTTTAATTCGGATGGTTCTCCTAACCATGCTGAGGCACTTGGGACCTTTTAAAACGATATACAATTGAACAAGAAGGAGAATTGAACACGCTTTTATTTAGCATTTTTTTCATCGTTGCAGCTTGATTTGCTACTGAGCCAATTTAAATAAAAAAAAAAATCGGTTCAATTTTTTTGGCCCCCCTGCGAATAACACGGTTGTCCCACTTTCAGTTGACCTTTGGGTATTTTTCAAACAGATATGGCTGTCAATATTTTTCATTTTACCTTGGATGTTCTGAGGTTCGGGGATTTTTTTCAGATTAAAAAAAGTTTCTCAATTTTTTTGCATGGTGATGAGTAAAAACTTTACAGTTTCTTCCATATGCAATAGTTCTCCACCCATGTCACAGAGTAGAAAAAGTTTTCAGCCTTGCTTAAAAAAAGCGCAATTCTTTTTTCTGCATATATTTTCTGCATCTTATGAAGATTTCACAATTTTTAACGCCTTTTTTTGTTCACAGCAAAAAAAAAAAACAAATAGCTAGTACGGGGCGGAAACTAAAAGTTTTTACTCATCATCAAGCAAAACATTTGAACATTTTTTTTTTAATTCTAAAAAAGATTCCAGAATCTTAAAACACACCGGGCTAAATTAAAAATTGCCTCTAAAGCCGTATCTATTCTAGAAATAATCAATAAGGTCAACTCAAAGGGGACAACCCTCGTATATTCGGAACACCAGCTAAACAAATATATTATATCTCAAGTGATGTGTATGTGCAAATGTCTCCAGATGACGGAATGGAAAAGGCTGTTGAGCTTTTTGCAGCTCTCTTTTTTCGTCTTCGTCGTTCCTCAACATTGGCATTGATTGCGAACTGCTACTGATGACGGCGCTGCACTTTTTCTGGCCCACGCCGACAAATGAGCTTTCAGGCAGCGGTGTTTGTTCGAACGAACAGATAGCTGGTATTGTGTATACAATATAATGTATATACTACATATAGATAAGTATAAATATATAAAGATATATATTCGGGGATATAACCGAAGTCATAATAAAGCCGACCAGCCCTGGACTCCTGCCAGAAGCAGCCAGGAACGCGATGAGGAATTATGCCCTCGCCTTCCCCACTCGGCCCGTACTAGTCCGGAAACCCGAAACGTTTATATAATCACGATGGTGCTTTAGGATCCAACGCGATATAGATATATATCTTCATTCGATAACCTTTTCCTGGCGGGAACAAATCGGATTGGAGAAAATCCTACTCTGCCATCAGTCTGGATTATCATGGTTTCCACAGCGCAGGACGAACTCGTTTCTTTTATATGCGCCACGTCGATGAAGACATGACAGTGGTCAAGTACCACCCAAAACAGTTGTTCGTGAAGCAAGAATTCCTTTATTTTAAAATACAGTATATATGCATCTTTCGTTTGTTCCTCCTACTCACACAAAAATTAAATTAAATTTATAGGCTGCTGTGTACTAACTTCCGTTTTTGGCATCAAATAACTGCAAATTTTAAATTTTAAAATCGACATCAGTTGGACTCTCTCTAGAACAATTTTGACTACAACGAATTCCTCTGCACAGGAAAGAATTTTTTTCCATCTTCAACTCGAAGAGTTTTAAACAATTTAAACAAAAAAAAAAAAAAAAAGACCCGGCAGACAGAGCACCACTTGGATTGAGCTTTCTGTGGTTCCAAGGATTGAATTATATTCACGACGATGCTTTCCATGACATATAAGGGAGACACGTGGAGTTTAAATTTTATTTTTTTACAATATTTTTTTAATCAGGCATTCTGAGAGGGTTTCAACTTGAAGAATGCGCTTTAGGAAGAAACCGTAGAAAATTCTCAGATTTTGATTTTTTTTCGCAAAGAGAAAGTGAAAGAGCACAACAAAATTGTTTAACATCACCAATTTTTTTTGACAAGAAACTCTCTGAATTTAGCAAATTTTGAGCTAAAGTTGCGGAATTTATGAAAAACCATTCAAAAGGTGCACATTATTCCCTCTTGTCTTAAAAAGTTCAATGAACTTAAAAAGTTAGGAACACAAACAATAAAGGGTTACTTCAATTCATACAGCAGGTGGTCTCTCTCTCTCTCCAGAAAAAATATCAAGAGCCCAGAAAAAACCCTTTTAGAGAGAATTTCGTTGTTTAAAACTCTTTGCGTTGAAGATGAAAAAAATCTTTCCTGTGCAGAGGAATTCGTTGTAGTCAAAATTATTCTAGATGAGAGAGTCCACCTAAAGTGAATTTTAAAATTTAAAATTTGCAGTTATTCGATCCCAAAAACGGAAGGTAGTACACAGCAATTTATAAATTTAATTTAATTTTTGTGTCAGTAGTAGACAAACGAAAGATGCATGTATACTGTATTTAAAAAAAGGAATTCTTGTTTCAAAAACAACTATTTTGGGTGATAAAATGGAATTACTATACGTATATGAACATTACATTTTTGTCTAAAATCTATTAATGAAGTCTCAACGTTTTCAATTTATAAAAAAACATAAGTATTTCCCTTGAACTGCTTTTGGAAATTCAGAAAAAAATGCTCATATTACACCGAGATTACATTGATAAAAATCTTGAACTCTGCGGAAATGAACCGCTCAGACGTCTTCGTATCACTTCTAAATATCTTCCCTCTAGCTGTGAGTTTGAGCTCAAATCCATTCCCAAGGAAAGCCCCGGGTTTTCCCCACATGCCTGAAAAATAATACTGCAGCTGTATTTTCACGTCAAGAACTTTCTAATGAATGTGCTGAAGTTCCTAGACCTGAGCTCTGCGATAAGGTGCATCCCGGCAGCTCCGTCATCAGCGTTGCGAACCGGATTTATGCCCTGCCCTGAACAAAAATGAGACAAGTTCTATGCAAGGAGAGATTCTTCTGAAACAACATTGTTTTCGGGAAGTTTCCCCACGTCCTCGGAAGGGATATATAACAATTCTCCAGAAAATGTATTACGGACGAGCTTGAGCTCGAGTTGCAAAGTATGCCGTATTTCTTGGCTGTACATCCACATGAAGGAGGAAAAATATGACAAGACACGTTTTAGGCGGCCATGTTTAAATGGCCTCTTCATCTATTGCTCTGAACAACAAGCTCATTTTTTTCGCTAGATAATATTACAATGATAGTCGTGACTGTTTATACGAGTTCTTCATCCTTTATTACTCTGGAAACTTGAAATATACGCCACAAACTTACCAAGATACTTTATATGGCTTCAACAATCAGCATTAGGAAACCAGGAAAAATCTAACTTTCAATTCGCAAGAATAAGGACACTTTTGATGTCATTATCCAAATGTTTGCTTTCGTTGGTGACACATCTTTTGGAAGAGCTTCTCATCTGAATAAATTGACATAGTTTTGTTTTTATAGGACTCTTAATTGTTTGATGAATGGAGATGAATTTAACCTCGATCAGGTATAATCTATCATTGAGTAAAAATCTCGTTACGAAACAATTCCAGGATCTGCGAAAAATGGTTTATGACAAAATCTTAATGCTGAGTCACGGTTTTCATCCAAAATTCCGATTGCAGCACATATTCAGGACACAACACTTTTAATATGACATTACAGAAGAAAATGAACTTGTCAATATGATAATTTTATGAAACGGGCCCTAGGATGAATCTTATTCAGGCACGCAGAACGATGTTTGAACTTACGTCCAGAGGGATAAATTCTTATTTGAATTCAAATTTTTTCATGATTTCCTGACGAAAACCTTGTTTTTCCGCACTTTGAGGTGAAGAGAATTAAAAGGGTTCAAATACATAACGGTATAGGAAGAAATACAGTACTCACATGCTAGAAATTTACGCTTCAATAAGTCTTAGTCCCATGTAAACATGTTTATTGCACTGGAAAATTAGAAGTATCTCACCTTTTGTGCCAAGTAATGGTGAATATACCTGAGAATGTCATTGAACTGCAAGAAGATCTTCGATTGAGAACTGAGATGGAATATATTAAAAAAAAAACTTGTAAAACTGAAGACAAAGCTTGCTTCAAACCTGGAAATTAACCCGAAAGCTAGTAAATTCGAAGAATTTTTATTTAGAAACGTTGGTACCTAAAGTATAGTGGGACATAACAATAAACTCCCATAAATCCATTTTGAACGAATAAATGAGGTGCATCACGTCTTCATGTGTTCGTGAGATTTGGCGGCATTTAGGACATGTTTTTCTGAGCTTCAGCCAACAGCAAAGAACAAATACAGCAAACAAATAATGCAAATACCCTCTTCGCCAGAAAATAAAGACACGCACGAGTCTCTGGCTTGTCAATAAGTCATCTCACTCAACAACAACCAAAAATCCGTCTCGCTATAAACAGATACCAGCTGCAGAAGAAGGAAAAAAACACAATAAACTGCCGTAATGCCATTTTGAACTAATAAATGATGTACATCACGTTTACATGTGTTTGTGAGATTTGGCGGCATTTAGGACATTTTTTTCTGAGCTTCAGCCAGCGTCAAAAATCAAATCGAGCGAACAAATAATGTAAATACCCTCTTTGCCAGAAAATGGAGACACGCGCGAGTCTCTGGCTTGTCCAAAGGTCATCTCACTCACAAAAAAAAAAAATCCGGGAAAATATCGCTGTAATAAATAGATACCAGCTGCAGAAGAAGAAGTACAGAAAAGCATTTTGAAAAGACACCCTGTTTCGCGTCCCGACGAATCGAGCCAAGAAAATGTCGTCGCTATGTGTACGCGATGATGGAGCACATCGCCGCAAGCTTCATTACCCTGATCTCGGGCACCGAGGGGAATCAAATGCGTTTCCCGATGTCGTCAGGAAATGCCCCACGCTTCGTATATATATATATGGCCTATGTATGTACTATATACAGTCGCCTCTTGCTTCTTCAGGTTTACGAGCCAATAACACTGCCTCTCGTTTCGAATTACATCCCCAGAGAATCAAGTACTTCGATCCATCAATTCGAGGATTAGACCCCGAGGAGTTCATTCTACCGAAGTAGGCTATTCGATACGCTTCACAACCAAGCAATAATATGCAGACTGAAAAAGAAAATCTTACAAGAGTAAAACAAAAGAAACGTTTCCTCAGTCTGATTTTTTCATGTCCAGAAGCTTTAAAAAATCTACATCACTAGTCATTTAATTTTCCGTATCTATCGTAGGAAGAAAGTCAAATGGAGATTTATTTCTATAAATTCTTGAATGAACACGAAATACTCTTTTCAAATGCAGAAGCGATTTTTCGGGGATTCTGTTTGTAAAGCTTAAGCTTTTCTCATGAAAATTATTGAAATGCTTTCAAAGACACAAATCTTTTCATGTACTTGTTACCTGTAAACAGTACACCTAAAAGCGCATGCATTACTCAAAAGAAAATTGGCGAAAATTTGTTTCATGCTTTTTTACTGTTGTGGCTTTGAGCATTCAAGAGATTTTTTTCCCTTTGAAATAATCCAGTCAGCTTTTGTTGAGAATCACGGGAATTAAAGACCTCAATATGGTCCAGCCAAGATTTTTCCTGGAGAACTGCAACCTTGAAATCCAGCATTCGCTCATCGAAATAATTCAGATGTTATTATAGGAGCACGAGATTATTTTTCTCTAGCGTTAATAAAATTTTCATTGATCCTTTTTAACACGATGAAGATGAATGGAAATGACTCGTCAGAAATTACTGTTGGCTTTTTCCCACCTTTTCATGCGTATAACCCCTCTGGGACATTCGATAGGTGATCAGGAGTGTTATTCGTTGAAGTTCCGAATACTCGAATTTTTGCACAGAATGACCATGTCTAATTTCTTCATGCTTCAACCGCATGAAAACAAGTGGATGGAGTGAACCTTGTGTGGAGTATATCCATGCCCTTTATCTAACAAGATTCGAAATTTAGGTCACGCCTCGACGCTGCCTCGAATCCCTAAACCATATTTCTTGCAATGATAATCTTGTTGCTTTATGGGCGTCTTATGAGACTGCTGGACGACCCACAAGCTGCTGAAGTACCAGGCTAATTTTTAAAGGAGAGAAAAACATATGAATAAAATGGGCACGCGGGTCGGGTCAACAGATCCGTTAATCTGTTATTACTGATGGTTCCATGGACGGAAATAAATATTTGAAATCTGGAGTTATTTTTCGAACAATATGTTCCGAAAAGGTTCGAAAAGAAACACATGCTGAGTCAAGTTCTGGAAAATAATTGGGAGTTTGAAGCGCATTGCATCACTCGCTGAGAGGAAATAGGGCTGACTTGAACATGTTTCTAAGTTTACAATGTGTTTATATATACTTGGTATCGCACCAAATTTTTAATTTTATTTTGAAATCTTCTTGGGAACAATTTTTATACATCTGAAACTGAAGTTTAAAATAAACTGAGTTTTCTAATACAGTACTGGAACTACAGTATTTGTGCCAGTAAATGATGATACGAAATTCAATACTGTACTCCTGTACTTGTGACCTTTTAAAATATCTCTCGTGATGAGAGATACAGCATCATAAAAAAAAATCCAGAATTATCAAACGGAACCTCGGGCCGGAGCCGGAATATTTTCTTTACACGTGTCGACGACGGCGTGCGTCAGAATCGATCAACTCGACGCGTCGGCCCGTGAACCCCGCAGCAACCTGGCGGGATCGCGAAACCCTTGCTGCCGTACCCATATGTGACACACATCAACAGCAGTGACGAGCAAATTGAATCCCGCGCTGACGGCGTCATTTAGCCCACCCGGTTTTCCTTCTGCGCTTGCCACGTACGTCCGTATATATACGAACCCAGTTACGGGTTTCTTTGAAGCCCCGGGGTTTCGGTGATGGTTCCTGCCAGGAAATTGCGTTTAAAAAAATAAGTGGTGGAACTTTTAGAGAGTTTCGAACAGCAGATAAGGCCCACAAAAAAGCAGCAAAACTGGAATCCCTTCTTCAAGGACGGACTTGACTTTCAACTTCAATGGACCACGGTATGAATTCTCCGGAAAAAGAAAAGGAACGTTCGGAATAACCGCTGAAAAACGGCCTGAACACCCTTTTGGCATCATCGCGCAGATCCGAAGTTCCGCGAAGACGATTCAAATGTTTTCCTTGAAAAAAAGAAAAAATCGGAAGCTTTCTGAATAAGATGTCCGGCTTGAAAGCACACTTATAAAACTTCAAAAAGTTTTTCTTTAACTTTACAGATAAAAAACATGCCCTGTGTTTTTTCTTTTGAGATTTAGATGATGGAATGTGGTCTCTTCACATCAGACAGTTTTTTGATTTCTATAATAAAAGCATTTTGAGCAGGCATTCGTAAGTCACGAGCTGGTGTCATCAGCAAACACAAAACTTGACTCCTCTTCCGAAGGGCGAACTTGACCTTGACATAAATAATGTATCAAAACCGATGATAAAATTTTGGAAAAGAAGAATGGAAAACGGATCTTGCGCTTTACAGAACTCATAAATTAGAATTTCGATGAAGATGTCGGTAAAATTACTGTGAAAAATTCGAACCAGAACATCCTTGAAACTGTCTAAAAATTGAAGAAAAAACACTAGAAAGTGGAAAAACTGCACAGGGACCGTT
>CAJPEX010002869.1:20205-34262 GCA_905338405.1 Notodromas monacha
AAGGGCGAACTTGACCTTGACATAAATAATGTATCAAAACCGATGATAAAATTTTGGAAAAGAAGAATGGAAAACGGATCTTGCGCTTTACAGAACTCATAAATTAGAATTTCGATGAAGATGTCGGTAAAATTACTGTGAAAAATTCGAACCAGAACATCCTTGAAACTGTCTAAAAATTGAAGAAAAAACACTAGAAAGTGGAAAAACTGCACAGGGACCGTTTTTTTTTATCTCGTTCGTGTAAAAGTGAAATATTCTTTCAAATAACCCAGGTCTATTTCTATTGTTCATCACAAGCATTCATTCAAGTTTGAGAAAGTCATTATATGGAGCGCAATTTTTTTGAAACCCAAACTGTCAAATTTTGGATTACGCAGCTGAAGTATAACTTGAAATTGTTTCCCACATAGTTTCTTGTCACAATAGTAGATTTGTCAAAATTCTGTGGTTTGGATGCAGTAATGAAGAAATGATGCAATTACTGTATTCCAAGCGGGGTTTCTATTAAAAAAAAAAACGAAAACCTATGTAGAACATCGTGAAAAATTCAGGAATGTCGTGGAGTTGCTTGGTGTAAATGGACTTGATATTGAAGCCCAAATCACGTAACGAGGACATAAATGTTGCACCGCGGAAAAGCTAGCAAAAGGAGAGCTGGGGATAAAAAAAAAACAAACGTGACTAAACTTGTTAGTCAATCCACGTAGGTTTTTTTTCTAGATACAATCTTTCCGTTTCGTTAAATGTTTCCGCACCAAAAGCGCGTATATGTAGGGAACCGTTTCCGCAGAAACCGGAAAGCAGAAAATTCAATTTTCGCAGCGTGCAATATTAGTGTCAGGGTAGTATGGTGGGAAATCAATTTGCTTTGAAAAATGAATTACATTCGGAACGCGTTGACTGTTTTTTTTAAATCCACGTGATATACTGTGTAGTATATCACGAAGTCTTGATCAAAATTTCTCGTTCGATACGTAAATCAAAAGCACCCTCTTTGTATTTCAGGTTACAGCGGTGCTCAAAACATTCAACATTTTCGAAGAGTCATTTCATTCAAGCAACTGTGGATTAATTTCAACTACCGTTTGAGAGAAGGCTTGAAAGTGTTGAGTAACGTAAACTTGAGTCACATGTAAATACACGAGCTCCTTAGAGAGGATCCTCAAGACCACTGTGATATCCTCAAAAAACTTTTCATCAAGATTTAAGGCATTAAGCAGGCATTTTTTAAATTACACCCTCGACTTATTGAAGAGTCATGAGTCTTTTCAGAGCAATATTCATGTCTTGTACTGTCGCACATTTGTTCAGCGGGTCAAAAGGGCATTTTTGTCATTGAAACACTGCTTGCTGGTCTGAAACATTGTCAATGGGAAAATATCAAAGTTCTGGTTGAGTATCTTGGCCTTTTTCCAACAACAAAAATATACTGTATATGCAAATGAAATCTCATTTACTGCGTGATGGGTTGTACTTTCAACTTTCTGTCCTCCCTCCTTTTCAAACTCGGCGAACAAAATTTATAAAAAGGGTTCAAAAGATTATACAGTACTTTATAATACTTCGCCCTTCTTTGATGTAAAGATCCCCAAGTCAAAAACATCCGCGACTCACATTTTTTATCTAGCTTCGACCTGTCAGAATGCCCTTTGAAAACAGTGTAGCTTGAATAACCTCCTCAACTTGAAGTTTTGAACTGTCAAGCTCTCAAAATTTCGAAGGCAATGAAAAAAAGAAAATTCACATGGTTATGCTGTTTGCCGGGAAAAGAAGAAGTGAAATTCGACACTTTGAATGCTGACTTGAGGTTCTCCATCCTGCAGTCTCAATTATACCGCAGCTTTTGGCACTTGAACTTTCTCGTGAATAGGAAAGAAATGAAGAATTTTCTCACAAACAAACCCCTCCCCACCAGAAACCGAAATGGTAGCCATCAATTTCAGCTCTAGTGACCCTAAACTAGAAACCTGTCTTTTGACCTAGGTTCTTTGTTAATCCCTCCGAGTTTGACAGAGAAGTTCGACTCAATGAGAATTATGTCCAAATTTGTCCATGCAACGAATCTCCTGCCAGAAAAACTCAAGTTTGCAATACATATTTATGAATTAAAACTCCTGCGTATGAAAGATACTGCTCAAGATCATTTCTGATGGCCTTGAAGAAAGAATTAGGAATATATATGCACAAATTTATCTTCCTTCATTGCATATGTCGGGTCGGAAAGACTCGGGACTCCTTGGAGTAAACCCGTACCTGTGGACAGAAAATCAGGCTGGACAGATCTCGTTCGAGTACGAATTTACTGTATATATAACATGATACCACACTCCGACTGGAAACCCTAATTTTCACGCATACGAGAGTCGTTAGACATACAAACCGCGACGAAATTACCGCGAGGAGATGAAACTGCATCATGAACGGCAGTACGGGATAATAGAGTCGAAAAAGGCGTGGGCTTTAATGAACTCTATAAGCGTCAAGTGATGCATATATTTGCATCAAGTACCCGTATATATAAAGAGGGAAGCGAGCGATCATCCGAGGGTCTTTGTATCTTTATTACATCTTCATATGGGGGCGCTTGAGATTTGCTGCCAATCTCTCCACGTCATGCAGAAATGTATGCAGTGATGGCGTATATTCTGCTATACTTGAGTTACTTGATTGAGAAACATCGATTCGCCCAACAATAAGCACCCACGCAGTTTGGCTCGATTATGAATCAGTGTTACCCAACGTTTTTGAACTGTTGAACTGGCAAATTGCCGAGAAAAATTTTGCGGACTGGAAAATTTCCAAAAAATTTTGTGTGGACTGGCAGAGTTTTATAAAATGTTTGCAGACTTGGAAAAGTTTTGTTTGAAAGACTTATTTCATGGCAGTTATTCAAAAAGTTGTGCTTTTTGCAAAAGTTAAGTTCAAAACTGATGAAACAACCATGAGTTGAAATGTCTTCAAAAATTAGAAACGTGGGCTTGAAGGAAGGTTTCTCAGAAGTAATTCTAAAAATAACTTATTCATGCAGGTGACAATTTGTTCAAAGTGTTACCATAGGAGAAAAGCAAACTTTCATTTTTCATAAGATAATTTCAACTGCCCTTGCCTTTTTAAAATTTCACGCTAAAATAACAGACGTCATGAGCTACTTTTGATAATATATTATGCTGAAGAGAATTTCCCTATGGAACATAAAAATAAAAACTTCTGTGGACCAATGCCCATTCGTGGACCATGGGTTGGGTGACACTGCTATACATCAAGTCCTCATTAATTTTGTTTCATTCGATTTATAATGGATAACTGATTATTCTGCTTATTTCGAGCTTGCTGGAGATTTGCAAAAATTGGTTCATTCAGCTATTGAACGTTTCATGTCCTGAACTCGGTGACTTTTATCCCTTTCTAAAAGGTGTTGCCCAAATACTGTTCACATTTTACTTGGACTTTGTAGATGATTCTACAGATTGCCAAAATTTCATATCTGATGCGTACTTATTAACATCCGAACAAAATTTCAATGAACTTATCACCTCAGCTACTTCAATGTTTAAAGTTGAAACTTCCAATGCCAACCTTTCCTGAAATTGAAAACCTCCATGTGTCAAATTACTGTTAGTTCCTTGTCCATTTGCCAAAGAAGAATTTACTTTCAACCTATTCAGTCAATCAATTTCCCTCGGCTGTTGTTGAAATTTTCAAGAACCATGTTAAGGAATAACTTACCTTAGCATAAATTTGAAATGTCTGCTAGTGGATCAGAAATTGATACATAAAGTAAAGTTTGAACAGGTTCGAAATTTGGAAATAAAAAACAGAATCAGCCTGTAACAAGGCCGGGAATCCTTTCAGGATTTCCTATTTTAAATTGAATGAATGTAATTCAAAATTTTGTCCCACAAAGATTTGACGCACAAGATAGAATTTTAGATACCACAACAATTCAACAGAACTCTTCCACAACCACAATTTTTTAGATTTTGCAGTTGTTCACAAGCCAATAAACAATCAACTCCTTCCTGGTGCGGGAACCTCCAAGATTTTGGAGAAAACCTTTTTGTTGACCATTTTCGAGTCACAAATTAAATTAAATAAGATTAAATTATTGAGATGTGAGGCTTCACTTATTAGTATTTATCTTCATTTGTCAGGTTCAACCCTTGACACAAACCAAAAATTGAGAGGAAAAAATGAGCTAAAGGGTTGTGGCTGCCCAACATGTTTCTTTGTGATTTTTTTATCTATTGTCAATGAGTCTGGATCAGCCTAGTGTCACCCAGTGTGAGCAGTACACAGCAACTTTGCTCACTCGGGGAGTCCAGAGGCGCCATCCGTAAAGGGGAATAAATTTCCGGCCGACGGGGACGCCACCGGTGCGGAAGCGGAAGGAAGGGACATCAGACCCACTGCCAGCAGGACAATAGTGGTTCATTCTCAACACACATTTGATGTATAGCATGAGAAGGAACATGTAGTCTTTTTTAACAGCAAGCTGTTGCTGTTGATTTAGACTGCCTGTTTCTTTTTGTTTTTTTTTTTCTTCCTTTTCTGCTGCACGTTGAAGGAACTCGCACGTGTTCAAAAAAAAAGTATGAATCAAATGAGGGATGAATTGGCGACCGTGATGTACGAGTGCAAAGAGCAGAACTTTTTCAGGATTATTTACAACTTTCCAGACTCACCAGCAGCAAAGTTTGCGTACCACGACCTCATCCCGCTTAACAAGGTCATGAATGGATGGAGCTTGAAATTTTATTTGGAATTTCCTGTACTTCATATTAACTGAACTTCATATTATTGGTTTTTCTCGTTTGAAGATGATGTACGGAACTAATGAAAACACTTAGGAACCATCTGTATTAAAGTTAAAAAAAAATTCTGAGTCACTGAACGTGACCCGTTTTCTAAAAGTATGTTGGTATACACATTTGAATTCAGGAATTTCGATAAAATGCTGTTTTGTGTTTTACGAAAAAAACATTTTCAGTGAATGGAACCCGGAAATCTTCGCTCAAAATTTTTAAATGTTCTGCCACATGACATTTGCCTTTTTCTTTCCTCCATTCTGCAAGAAAATGAATGAAACTATTTTAGCAGTTCGGATATTTATTTTATTAATTTTAAACGTAGAATCAACGATAGTTTGGAGCCTGATTTATTCGCCGTTGATATTCCATCTCTGGTTTTTTAAATATTAATTAGATCTCTGGGCACCGGAAATTTGCAACTGACGAAACTTCCAGTAAAAACACCAGCGATCCTTCAAGGGTTAAGATTAGTCGCATTTCTGACCGCAATTAAAAAACATTTTCCAACTAGAATCATAATTTCACTGTAATGCAAGAATAACAGCGAGAAAACTGATGAATCCATCATGATGTAGACGAGTATACGTATATAGAGCGAAACCTAGCTGGCGGAAACATATATTTTTCACTTCGGAAATCCCACTATGGTAAATGGCTCAAACGTCCATATTATTCAGGATTCCTGAATAATTTCTTGGCCCTATGTGCTAAAAAGTTCTCGATTCTAAAAAATAAGAAAAGAAAAGCAGAGCTTTCTATCACGGAAAGCATGCCACCTTTCAGAAGACGTACATATATGTACTATATATATATATACAAAGGTAACATGGAAGGAGAAAAAAAGTCCGTCAGGGCTCGCGATCAATAAAACATTTGAACTTTCGCGAGACGAAAAATCTCCTCTCCGGAATCCATTTCCGCATTCCTCCGGACAGAAAGCGCGGAAGCCTCCCTGTATTCCATTCAAAAGCTCCCCCGAAACCCCCAACCTCAACAAGACTCGCGGGCTGCTTCTTTGCCTTTTCCTAGCCAGAAAATGTGCACCCGTTTTTCTATATATATATATATATATATATATATATATATATACAGGTATATATATATATGCAGGGGAGGCCCGAGGATCAATACTCGTTTGCACGCGGGTCTCGCGCAAAGCAACCAGATCGTTTCTGCTATTTTTTATTTTATTTCCGTTTTCCCCTGAGGGAAAATATTGCTCTTTGTCAAAGTGGCAGTGCTGTCGGCGATAGGGCAGAGCAGACGGAAAAATGCATGCTTTTTGTGTGAGCAGAGAGAGAGAGAGAAAAGAAACAGGCCTCGGAAAATTTGTTGTGATTCCGGCCTGTGTATTTTGTCTTAATTTGCTCTATGTTTTTCCTATCTTGGATATGCATTGTTTAAAAGGCTACAATTTGTAATGGCTTCCCTTGAACTGCGAAGTATGCGTGGCTTCACGGTACCACAATGGAATTCAGCACTGAGTGACAAACAAGGTACAAGAATTCCACAGATTCCGCAAATGAACTGAAAGTGCTTTCAGTTCTTCCACGAGTTTTTATTCAATAAATTGAGCTGCTGTTCAGTAAAAGTCAACCCGATTAGAAGTTTAAAAAAAATTCTCTTCTTGAAGGCGGAAAAATTGCGTAAACTTATCCCTGCTTATTCATTTGCTCTCTGAATTCCACGTAGAGTTGTCGAGAACCTTCGACGTAATTTAAATATTATGCAACAATGCATATACTGTATAGTAAGATATTCCATTGCACACTTCTCCTAACCTGAAATATTTAATCCGGTATCAAGTTTTTTAATTATGATTTTTACCCGGCAGCCATGTTTTCTATTTAAAAAAAATAAGGCTATTCCTGATATTCATAATCCGCAGGTAATTGATAAAAACGCGAATTAAAAAAAAACCAGCAGGAAGAAAAAGTCACCGTTCAAATATTTGCCAAATTTTCTGCTCGAATTTTTATACTTTTGAATTTTTCTACTATAGTTGCTGAAAAATCGCCGAGGATTTTGATCACGTTGAATTAATCATGAGGATTTTTATCGCGGGGTCATTTCTCATAAGATTATTCGAGAAAAGAAGAAGATTGCGGCTTTTGGATTAGGTTTATTTATAATGAATAGAAAATTATCCGATTACAGGGATTCATAATCTACAGGTATTCGATCATAACGAAACGCCGATTTCATAAAAACAGGAAGACAAAGTCACCGTTTAAATATTTATCACATTATTTATTCCTATTGTAGAAAAATCTGTGAAACTTTTAGTGATGCGTTGGGAATCGCGGAGTCATGTTTCATCAAGTTACTATACAGAGAGAAGAAAAATACTGCGGCTTTTGGAATATGACAAATAAAATGGACATCTGTACATTATTATCATCACAGCATCAGCCATGAGCCATTTCTATCCAGGAAATTCATCTCAGTTTATTCGACATTATGTACGAGGGGATATATATTTCAGTCATCTTGCGTTTCAATCTTTCTCACAAGAACCATCCACTTTTCAAACGAGCTTTGAAACGGCCTGCACATCACCACTGTTCAGTCCACGCATCACGATTACAGCCTTATCTCAGAGTACAGTTCCGGATGCACAATCTCATCCCAAGGACTGAAACCCCGCTTGGGAAATTCTTTGCCATTTTTTTTTCTCTGCAAAAGGAAGTGCTTATATTAAATGCATACAAATTACCGCTCTGAGCGCAGCATCCTTCTCGAGTGCCTCAATTTTTTCATTGCTTTTTTAAAGGTTATACATATGGCGCACAGGCCACAAAGAAGTAAAAACTTAGGAAGTACGATTTCAATAAAATAGGAATGAAACTTTTAATCCGCCTGGGAACACGGCAGGGGTTTTTTTTGGTAAAAATCTCAGAAGAAAAGAGGAATATACTGCACAAAAGATTCGATACGGAAAAGGATTTCAAAACAACAATAAACAAGTGTTGAAGATGATGCAAACCACTAGAATTGACAAAACAATAAAACGACAAAAATCACGAGTGAAAATCTCAGGGCAACAAAAAGCATTCAATTGCAGCAAATCGTTGAAGGAGAGTGCGTATAAATTGGAGATAAAATGTTGGACGAGAAGAAATATTGCGCAATAGTGCGCAAAAATTTTAATCTGATTTAAATTTTATTAATTTGCGGCAGAAGTAAAATGCAAGGTTTTGAGTGCGCGCGACCTCTATTTATTACAACACTGGTGGATTTTTTCTACAGCAATCTTGTCTACAACAATTTTATCTTTACAACAAACTGTTTTGTGGCTCCATTATTGGCTTCTTTTTCCATGATATGTAGAGATTATTTGCAAAGAAAGTTTTTTATGAGAATTTTTTTTGTTCCTTTGAATTTTTATGCAGAGAGAGTCAATCGGTATTAGATGAAATATTTTGATCCATTACTGAAACAATCCGTCGTGAATAGAATTAAAACGTAAAAATATATTTGGATTTAGGCTATGGTTCAAATAATCTTGAATGCTAAAGTGTCAAGTGGGAAAATTTCAGGCAGAAAAATCCGGGCTCTGTAGCTCAAAGGTTATAAAGGGCATGATGTGCTATTTCCCATTCAAAAGTATTTATTGCAGCTCTTGCAAATAACATTCATGTTAAAGGCAACGTTTTAAAAATTTAGGAATGCATTCCACACTTATTCTCATTTTTGTCGCCAGGATTATGTAAAGATGAGTGACATTATTCCGGGGGAAATAGGCTAGAAGAGTTTTGATTTTGTGTGCCATTTTGGTCGACAATTGATGTAAATCGTACAGGAAACATTTTGTAAAATCCATGCTAATTTATACGGATCTGCACAATTTCGATCTCATTTGAGATCCAATTGCTATTATAAGAACAAATCAACAGGCTTGAAGTGTATTGAAATTACGATTCACATTATGAATCTGACACTCGAAAAAATCTGGAATCTCACGCAAAAAGTTGAATACAAGAACGATGATGTGTACACATCCCTCGATGAATGTGAAAATGTTAAAATTGATATATTGGTGAAAAAAAGGAATTGTTTTTGCAGAAACATGTGAGATATCTTTCCGAATCCCTTAATTGTACAAAATTTTCCCTTCTCATATCGGAGGATAAAAGCCATTATCGCGAGTCCGTCACACACATGTGCTATACACACAAGATGTACGAGTATAATGCTACTGTGCAGTGCAGACATTTCCTTGTAGGCTCTGCGTTTATTTGTTTTGGTCGTATTTCTTCTTTTCTCATTGCTGTCTAAACCGAAACACATGGATGTCTTGCTGGTGTGACCGGGGTTCGCACTTAGCACCCAGTTCCTATTCTATACACACATTCATTTTTTCGTTTGGTTTAATGGTGTCCACGTTCCATTTTTTCGACATGAAGTATGATATATTTTCGATAAACCTAGATTCTTCCAAGATTTCATAGACCCACTCAACCTTGGAGATGTTTTTTAAGCATGCATAAATTGAATGGCTTCAGTTTTGGCAAGGAAATGTAACTGTCACTGAATTGAGAATCTGGTAACAAAAGTTAGAAAGTTTGAGATTAGAATTGAGCGGACATCAGTTTTGAAAAAGAATCAAAGATCAAAATTCTCGAAAGGAAAGGACAAAAGAAAGGAACACAGCAATCAGCTGGGGGACTGGCCTGTCCACAGTTAAGAGGACTGAGAACTTCGCTTTTTTACTTTCTTTTTGCAGGTGAGTGAAAGAATCTGCAATACGCGACCAGAAAAATAGATTGCACCAGAGAACTGTTGGATGGCCAAAGAATCAAGACACGCTTGGAAAAATGTGAAAAAACACAACTGCTTGGTTTGCTGATTCAAAAACAAGTGAAGTGAGTATTTTGTTTCTTCTTCTTGATTTTGTTTGATGCGGCGTGATTTTGTCTGATGCGGCTTGATGTCCAATTCTGGGCATTCCTGCTTCAGATTGGCTTTTGTTCTTCTCCTCCCTTTTTTGTCCTTGAAGTGTCAATGGTTTTCTTCTACTACAGAGAAAAAAATAAACTCAAAGACACCGTCAGTGTTACCAGTCTACCTTGGTCCGAACATGCGACTTCAAACCTCCCATTTTTCCAAAGACCCTAGGGAAAACGAACCGAAGTGACAGGTAACTTCAAGAGCCAGGGATTTTTTCCAGTTTTTGGTGCCCAAAACACAGATATTTAGAAACCTATGCTAAACAAAACAGTCAAAGTCCAGGAAGAGCCAATTTTGTTCTTGGTGCTTGGGCTGAGGTGCCGGGATTTATCTGCAACATTCTGTGTTGCAAGGAGTAAAATATACCAAGAATGATTGAAAGAGCCAAATTGGTAAAAAAAAAATCCAAATTTATTTTAGCATTGCTGAGGCAGAACAACTTTCATAAAAAAGAAGAAAGTTTTTTTTGGGGGGGGGGGTTTCTGCATTTGAATTTTCAGAACAATGACTTTCCCTTTCCCAAATTTTTCCGACTTTGGCTTCTCAGAAAAAGCTGAGTTTTGAAGACCTTTGGTCAAACTGAAACACAAAAACCTTTGAAAAAAATCCTGGCCCTGCCACATAATGGAAAAGGACCCACTGCGGCCCAAGGGTTAGGGTTGAAAATGCAATAAAAAAAAGGCTTACTGCATTTCTCTTCCTCTGCACTCCTACTGTATAGGATTGAAACTGAAGGATTTTGAAAACAAAAAGAGTTTTTTTCCTCCCAGAAAATCCTCGTACTTTTGTTACTCTGGTTAGACTGGTGACCTTTCTTCAAACCAAAATGCTCTACCATGCAAAAAAATCTTTGGTTTTCTATGGGAACCTTTTATTGAAAGAAACGGACTCCAATTTTACTGGTAAATTTCTTTTGTTTTGTTGAATACACAAGTTCAAGTTGACTCTATGTTATCTCTCAACTATTTTTTGCTTAAATTTGCCTAAAATTAAACTTTGTCATGGACAAAAAAATGTAAAAGGAATTTCATCTAGGGCTCTTTAGAATGCTCTTCAATTTCCAAGAATTTTAGCTGAATAATCAAGGTTCGTACACATATTGAGAGAAAAAGAACACTAGCTGCAGAGCATTTTGCTGAATATGCTTATAGTGAATGATGAGTGATGGTTGTCCTAGTTTTGCGCATCTTTGAATGATTCGAAAACAGATAACTAGGCAACACGCAGTATCTTCGAGTGATACTCTCTTTTTGTTTATTTGAGAATTTTCGAAATTTACTCCAACAATATGTAATACATCCAGAAGTTACGGCAAAATGACTTCTATATACCAAGGAGTTTACGTCGTGGGGCAACATACATGCTGTGGTGGCGTTAGTCTGACTTTCGCAAGAGACTTATTATTAAAAAGTTCTAAATTTGCGGGTTATTCTTTGCACCGGGGGTTGTTTTTCCTGTACGATAGGCAACCCCTGCATGTGCATATAATCAGCAGAAAAGCACCCACGGGTACTTCGTCCACGCTTTGAGCATGATACTCTCTTCCATTGCTGCTGTATTTTGACTCCGACGGGTGTTTTGCACAAGAGTCAAGACTCTCGCTCGTGTTGTATATCGACCAAACAAAGGGCTTTCCAAGTCGAATAAGTCTACTGACGATGAGACCGAGGCATGACTACATACTTTTTCGGGGAGTCAGCTCCCTTTTCTTGTACAAAAAGGAGAAGGTGCGCCCAACCACACTAAACAGACGGATCGCACTACTTTGCCTGTGCGCTTACAGAAAGGCACCACATAGCAAAAAGAGAATCCTTTAGTTGGTGCTATATACGGGGAATAGAGTCAGGCGATGCTGGGAGAAAAATTCTACCTCGTTCCAGGCTCCGTCAGGAAAAGAAAGGTTTATAATCTAGAATGAATTGTGTGTGAAATAATTGAACCCGTCCGGGGAAAATTTTCAGACATGCCCATCTTCTGTGCGTAAGTGATAACAGGGGATTTGATCGCGTGCCGGCTTTCTGTTGTATACAGAGTTAATGGATTGAGAATGTTCAAAAACCTCGCGCATTTGTTGAACAATAAGGGTAGTACATGTTATGCATACCAAGGGGTTTTTGTGGAAAGTAAAACAAGGGGGTGTTTAGAAACGGGGGTTTTTGGGAGTAAGTAAAAACATGCTGATCTTCTCAGGAATCTTGTGGGATCAGAGTTGACCTTGGGTTCCCAAAATCTGGCTTTCTGTTCCATATAGAGGTAATGCTTTGAAAACATGCTGCTAGATTCCTTTTTGTTTGCCGATTGATCTGATACAAATTTTCATTGCTTTTAAATAACCCAGAATTGAAGTCAAATCCACAAAAGAGGCCTTCAAGCTCAACAGCACATTTGTCTGATAATCTGTGGAAAAAAGCATACAGCACGTGAGTACTATAGATACTCTTTGCAACATTTTTTTTAAATTTTAGTATTATTTACAAATCAACCAAAGAGGTTTTGATGCAAATTTCAAAATTTGTGCTTTGTTTCCTGCTTTGAAGTGATTGAATGTCATTGAGGAGATTTGGGGAGGGGGTTTGGATGCGGGAGTCTTGGTTGTGCCTTGTGAGAAAGATTGAAACGCAAGATGACTGAAATATATATCCCCTCGTACATAATGTCGAATAAACTGAGATAAATTTCCTGGATAGACATGGCTCATGGCTGAAAAATGCTGAGAATGCTGAAAAGCGGCAAATAAAGTGTTCTGTTCATTCATTCATTCAAAATTTTTGAAAAATTAAAACAACTTTTTGTGTTGTGAACTTGATTCTTTTCTTTGGTTTGTCAAACAAACAAAAGGCAACCCGTCACTAAGAAATCAGAAAAATGCGACATTCTCTTGTGCCTGTATTTGGGCTTTGAAAGCAAAATCTTTTTGTGAGAAGAGCACCAACTGCTTTTGAGTCCTGAAATCACAATAAAGCGCCTCAACACAAAGAGTCTGCCATGAAAAATTAATGCCTGGAACCACTCAACAACCAAGTGGAACTTGCTTCTTCGGGAGAATAAAAAAAGACCATTTTTATTCATTTTCTGCTTCTGTCACGAGTTTTTTCCTTCATCGATGACTGGAAATCGAATCATATTCCTCGCGGGAAATCCCTGATGGAATTTCCTCTGAAAAGTCTGGACAAAGATTTCACGGAAAACCGCGCCTTGATTCAATTTCCTCAGCACATTTCAACGTCACGTATACATGTCAGCAGAAACCTTCAATTCAATACAGTATTGGTACAAAAATATATATGTTTTCACCGGAGATTTTTTGCACAATCATCCAGGTCTGCCACCGATTTTAATTTATCTTTCTTTTTTGGCTTGGGACGGTTGACCAAGCTGCAAATATTAGGTTGCATGATTTGACTTGAGAAAATAATTTCAGTTCCTGTGATGAATGTGACTGTCAGAAAGCGGAAGTTTTCAAATTGCTAAAATATTTTTTATATTCTTTTCCCCTCGTTTCTATCGCTTTTTTCTATTTTCTGTTAGTAGAATATTATTTTGAATTTTGAAAATTAATGTTTAGAAAGAAAACGGGAAAGATCTGCCATTTCATTCAGCTTCCAATGGTTTTCCAGAAGCTACATAATGGAACCTTCCTATTTTACATGTCCTTGTTACATTGACTGATTGAAATATTTTCTTTTCACTTGACAAATTTATTTCACTGGACATCCCACTAGGATACATCAAGGCCGTTAACCGAACCGAGGCGCAGTTGTCACTGCAACACATTAGTTTTCAAAATAAAATGTTTCCTGCTTCGCATTTCACTATTGGTCCTCGAATAAAATTATCCCGGGGTCAATCCGCAATGGACGTTTTCCAAATTCATGCGAATTCGTGTCACGTTTCCGGTCGAGTGAATTCCTCTTCCTGTTGTCGGAGAAAACAAAGAGACAGGCTGAGTAGTTGGAGGAATATACAAATAAAAAAGGAAGCTGGCTTGAATTCCTTTTCGTGTATCCCTTTTGTTCAGGATTGTCGTCGTCGTGACACGGGGGTCGTTTCAGAAATGGGGGAACTTGCGGCCACAAAGGGCATCAGTTTGGGGGGAGACTCGAGGGCTTGACGTTTACATCAACCCCCGGTTGCAATTTTGCAAATCAGCGCTGGGGTTTTTCTTTTTCTTTTGAGAGTGTACATGTTCCAAGTGTTGCTTGCAGATTGCTATTTGGAATTTTTTAAAGAGGAGGAATAATGACAGATGAAAAACCTTTGAGGCAATGAAGATGCGAATTGCGAAGCAGAAAATCT